>OMNV01003892.1:21305-50984 GCA_900303265.1 Brotula barbata
TACACAAAACAATGAGTGTTGTTGAGGGATTGAGGCAGGTCAAAAAACAGGAACATGAGGGGCTTTCTGTGGTGCTACCAGCGGCCCGTGTGAGCTTGCCTCAGGCCAACAGTTAATATAGCACTTCACCTTTCCCCTTTTACACCCCAGGGCTTAAAGCACACGTCCTCGGCGACGCTACCATCCGGGTCCCTCAGCAGGACGCCGTGACAGATGCGCCTGACGTAAGGTTGTTTAAAGGTTGTTGGCAATATTAATTATTCAGCACTGCCAAACAATAGGGCTGTCTGTGTTAGGAGGAGCAATGCGCTAGGTGAGCTAGCAACACCTGCTAGCTTGCCGCATAGCGCCACAGGATTACCGAGCGTAGGCTCCCACCAGGAGGCCAAGGCACGTTTATTTAGGAAAACAGGATGCTATTTATAAAAGAGCACGTGTGTATGTAGGTGTGTGTGAGTGTTTAAGTAAAGGGGGGGGGGCTCTCTGGGGCTCTAGCCTACCCTACCTGGCACTCACAATGATCGATGTGGCCATTTGTTTGGAGTTGCCCACGAGAGCAGAACACCCACTTAAATGATGTATTGTTGGTGGAGTTATTTATGATGGCGGTCCACTTTGGTGCTTGGCGGGTGCATATAGCGCGGGTCTTGTTTGACATGGACGACCGAGGCGCGAACAAGCCTGAGACGCACAGGCAGCCTGACCCGAGCAGCACCTTGTGGGCCTTTCCTTAAAAAGTGCTAAACAGCGAGGGCTAGCTCTGTCTGGCGTGTCTCGGATATTGTGCAACGCGGAGCAGCTGGGAGTGGAGTTTGCGGCTTGTCAGAGGGCGTGGGCGGGCCTGATGATAATGAAGCAAGAGCGTCTGCCATCCGAGTGTGAGTGTTCTGGGATGGAGTGGGTGTTTGAGTTGAAGTAGGGGATGCTGGGAATCAGGGAGTGACATATAGAGAAAAGAAGAAAACTAAAGTTCCACCTGTTTCTTAAGCTGGGTCCTCCTCAGTGTCTCTTTTTAATCTTACCTGCCCTCGTAGATGGCAGGGGGGCAGTCTAACGTAGCATCACCGCGCAGACCCGTGTGCGTGTTTGGCTTTGATATGCAAATCCCAGGCACAAATGTCTTGTCACATTTAAAGCTATTGTGGTGGGTATATGACAGAGTGCCCTGAGGGACCACCTCCCCCTCACGGTAAATATAGAAGGGAGGGACGAGTTTTTCCCACATGTTTTGATAGAAGGTAAACTTGGCATGGAAGAAGATATGTGTGACCCTCTAGTACACACTTATTCAGGCCAAAGCTTCTCTCCAGGTTCTTTGATTTCACTTCTCAAAACACATTTATGGACGCAGGTCTGTACATGCGATTGTTCCTGTAGCGTGGACTTCATGTTGCTCACATTATGTACATATATCGATGTGCATGCTAATGTCAAAAAGCAACCTTGAACCTGCTATTCCAGGCTGTGCAAAACCCCATATTGGTCAGAATTTCATGATTTTATTTTCAGTTTATTTAAATGATTTAAGTGTGATTTAATGATATTTGTCACACTAATATTGGGTATTTCTTCCCCAGTGGAAGCAGAGCCTGCAAGAGCACATGGGACCCTGGAAAGAAAAAGGGTATTGATCACCGCCACTTCATGGTTATAGATAGAAATGGAAACGTATAGGCCAATATGTGTACGTCCAGTGTGCCCCAGTTTCTGTGTAACCACACTGGCAAGATTGTGATGAGTGTAAATTGTGTGCCTTGTCCCTCACGGAGAGCTCGGAAAACCGACTTTTCTGGCTGATGTGTGAGAAGGCCAGCAAAGGTAAACAGAGGGCGGCAGAGATGGGATCGATCCCACTCTCATCAGCTCCCACCCCAGGGCCCTCGTCCGGAAATTGATTGGACCCACTCAGGGAATACCGTGAAGGTGTGGAAAAATTGCGCCTCATTAAACGGGGAAAAAAGGGGCTACTTTCTCTTTAACTCCCAAGTTGCCATGGTGGGCGGCAGGTCCACTAATGTGGGGCTAATGTGTAGTTAGTGTGTCCATCACCTGGAGAGATGACAGCCACTGCCGCGGGGGAGCCACTAGCTCCGCTCTCAGTCCCCCACCGCGTCTAAGAGAAAAACTAGCCCTAACAACCACTCTCTCTTTCACACACACTTTCGATCTGTCTGCCCGGATAGGTGGCATTTAGTCAGAGTTCCCCTCTTGGTAACTCACAGCTGGTTGGCCGGACTCCAAATGCCACATAGCTGACACTCCTCAGTTGCTTTAGATGGCCTGCTTTGTGGCTGCCACTGGCCTGCACAGTGGGGGACAGGGGGCAATGTCAGCTCAAAGTGGAGACACAGGTTGGCTTCTTCTCACTAAAGGACAGGCAGACAATCAGAGAGGTGGAAGGAGGGACAGACATAGAGAAAAGGACGTCCGATATCGGCGCTTGGTGGCTTTGTTGTGTGTTTGAGCTGTAGTGATCGAAGGGGAGTGGATTTGGAGAGTGTTGAAGAGAGCATAAAGGATGACATTTCTTTGAAGAGTGGGTTGTATGGAGTGACTGAGAGGCTGCTGAGCAGTGCCACTGAATGTGTATTCTGCCTGACATGCCCCGGTCCTTGCATGTCAGCCCTGCTGTGATCAGAGCCTTTTGGAACCAAATGGCAGACTGGTTCTAGCTCTCACCCAAGGCAAAACTTACTCAGGTTGTTTGCACAAATAACTTTTGCCCTTTGTTAAAAACTTGCTTGGGATAATGACCACTAGAAAAAATGTAGGCTCCGTTTTGTATACTTTATGCTAGATTAACAACGTATCTAATAGTGAGTTGTCCAGATGGCCCCTTTTTCACTTTGCATTAACATATGTTTCTGTTATCTGGATGTTATCCAGACCCTGAGATCCGATCACAGGACTGGTATTTACATCTTGCGTCAACATGCATCCTCGTTATCTGGATGCTGTCTGCGTTGTGATTGGATCTCGTTACCTGGCAGCTGAATTTCACGACATACGTTTACGGTCAGGCAGATCGGATAGGGTTCTGATCGCAATGCATTCTGTGACATTCATACTTTGCAATGATACGTGACCTTGTTATCAGGATAACGTACCCTGATCACCAGAATGCATGTTAATGCAAGGTGTAAATAGGGACGGCAGATGAACCCCACTCAGCCGATACTGTCAGATTTAGGGTAGATTAAATACACAATTTAATTGCAAATGCTATTTCAAGGTCTAGATGGAGGTCTAGCAGAACATTTGCTGATGTTTTTCACACAAAACTGACCCTCAACTACAAAACAGTGTTGCCTATAGACTACAGGATTTGTAAAATATAGTAGCAGCTGTCCTGGGTTGCCATGACACCTACAGTATGTCTGCATTTTATGACATGATAGTTTTATATGTCCTCCAAGTCCGTGTTATATCAGTGAAATCATTTTAATGGATGTGAAAATACGGTACTGAAATATAAAATATGCTAAAATTGATTTTGACATATATTGGGCAAGTATTGATAGTGTTAAAGTAAACCCAAAATGACACTATTTCTTTTCATTGGACCTTTTGAAGTCATCTGTGCAAACACTGCAGGGTCACAACTCTTAACAAGGGTCTGCTGTATGCATTGTGTAATGCTGTGTAAGAAGAACAATAAAGTCGCTGGAACAATAAAGGAACAATAACTCTCTCGGTCCCGTTTGATATGTGACTCCTTTGTACGAAGCTACATTTTGTGTTGTACAGTTGTCGAAATGAAAGAGGAAATGCATTGTTTTGGATGGATGATGCTTTGTACAATGTTTTGGGGGAGGGCAACTCATGGTGCCTTTCATTTACCATGGCAATTGGGGCAATCTCTGACATACACACTCACACTGGCAAATGTATGCAGAGAACCTAACAAAGCCTCTTACACACCTGTGTAGGAACACAAGGGCACATCCACACTGATGAACAACCACACACAAACAAAAATCACGCACACGCTTAGAAATACATAGGCTTTACCTGGCTACATGAAACATCATTGGGAGGATTAAATCAGCACTTCAAAAGCACAGGAAACAAAAACACTCCCAGTGGAGGAGAGGGGAGCAGCTCAGCAGCTGAGACTGTCATCCCCACATGAAGCGAGGGAGAGCAGGGGAAGGAGGGAGGAGATGGAGGAGAGGAGTAAGAGGGTGGAGTCCTCAGGTGTGCTAACTGCAAGGTGAATGTGTGTGTACATAAGCATCTATGCGTCTCTGTGTTTAGAGGGTGTGATTATACTTGTGTGACTGTTGTTGACGTGCAGTAACACCCTCTGTAAAAATTTTGTCTACTCTATAGTATTCTCTGCAAGGCCCTCAGAAAAAGGAGCATATGTACTTAATTCAGTAGCACCAATATGTTCAGAAATCTTTTTCAGAAAAATCTCCACATTCAAATGTTGAAAATAAATTTTAGTCATTTTTTAAACTAGTTTTTGGAAAAACAAATAGTTATTTTTTCAGTTTCATAACCAGGAAAAGAAAATATTGAGCTCAAGAAGCGAGTATTGTGAAACTACATAGTTAGATCTTGAAAATAAAACTGTGTTCACGTTTTCCATGATCATACGTATTTATGATTTAAATTTTGCTCTCTTTCTCTCTCTCTGATTGTGTGTGTGTGTGTGTGTTCAGGTGGAGTTTGAATGGCTGAGACAGTACTGGTTTCAGGGCCAGCGCTATACCCGTTTCTGCAGTTGGTGGACCAGACCCATGGAGCAGTTGGAGAAGGACTGGAAGCTCATGGAGACCATGGTGAGACCAAATAAGCTTGGAAAAGATCTGAGAAATACTGATCAGACTTCATTACTCATTTGTTGTAAGAAACCATAGGTTTGAAATTGATCCAGATCTATATGCATCGTTTGATAGTCAGTCACATGAGAATGAGATTTTTTTCAGTGATAGTAATTAAAAAAGGCACCCATCCACAATGTCGAGAGATTGTTCTCTAATTCATTTGTTGGTTATCACAGTATAGACAACTACAATTATGGAACAGATTTTTAAGAATGCTTTGGAAATCAGGCTCCCCCAAAAACCTAATGATTAAGAAAAAATGAAGATGACTAATACCTGAAAAAACCAACAACTTTGTGTAGAGTTTGCACGGTTTCCATTGCATAACATGTCTCTGCCTGTGCTCCTATACAAACTACATGGTCTTCTGTCCAATAGTGCTCCTCACAAGAAAGGGTGTGTATGAAATTATGATGATGGATTGTCTAACATCTCACCGCAGGGAATTATTAAGGATGCGTCATGTGTTTAATCATAACCTCACAGAAGTTTTATTAGAGAGGAACGTGGCACGCAGCTATCACTTAGACACCATCGCAAAGAAATCACTTTGTAATGTCAGACTCATAAACTGAACAGTTTGTGGAGTCACAATTAAGTCACCTTAGTCACAGCTTTGTTCTGTGCACACACACACGCACGCACGCACGCACTGACACACGCTTGCGAATACTCCAAAGGCGTACATATACAGATATATCCTCGGTGTTTCTTTCTTTGTCTCTCTTCTCTCTGATCCAGGTTCTATAGCGCCGTCTTTTATTGATTTCAAAGAGAGTGTGTTTGTACGTCCTGTTCTCTGTGAGCGTGTGTTAACATCCAGATACCAGAAGCAGCAGGGGGCACTCTTGTATCACTGTAGCAGCGGCAGAAGGGGACGAAAGAGCTGTGCTTCTCATATGCTCTGCTCCTCTCCCTCTCTCTCTTTCTCTCTCACCTCTCTCTTTTTATGTCTCTCTCCCACTCCCACTGTCTCTGGGAGCTCTCTGTCTCTGTCAGTGTCGAGCGCTGAGCAGTAATCACATCTAATGCTCAGGCGGGGATAAAGGCACGGGCTGCAAGAGAAGCTGCTGAGCTCTCTCTCTCTCTCTCTCTCTCACATACACACACAGACATAGTTGAACAGCCTGGAAGTGGGTAAGTGGGGTGGGGGGTTAGTAGACAGGGGCTAAACTCATCTAGAGCTCCACCTCCGGGCCTAGATGAAGTGTGTGATTTGGACCTGTATTTAGAAAAGGGCATCAGTGAAATGTGAGGTCTTCTCTCTCTCTTTCTCTCACTCTCTCTCTCTCTGCCTGATTGTCATCATGTAGTTGCATAGCATCACTCAATTCAAAATGAAAGAAATGAACAAATAAAGTAAGTAAATAAAATAAAATATAAATGCATACACACATATATATAAATATATATATACTGTATATCAATCTTTTAAAAAAAAGTCTATCACACATTAGTTACTAATAGGGATAATTATATGGGTTAAATTCTTTGAATCCATTTGAATTATTTATACACTGTAGTTACACTGGAGAAATGCACGTTGGACCGTCACAGAAATAAAACATGGATTAATACATAAATGTGTATGATTCCCTATTGTGATGAAAGACAACATTATTGCTACGGCAAGCAATATTAACATACATGCATTGACGTGTGGTCTGCTGATGAAAAGCACTTTACAGACGTGACTTATAGATTTCCTTTCTGTGGGTTTGATAGCTTAGGCTTTCCTGCAGTTAGATTAAAATACATTTCTCTAAATTACTCTGGCTTATTTAAATAATGTGTTTTACCCCTACATTTCTTTATTGCATATATTTTACATTTTGAAGTGTGCAATTGGCAGTACTGTAATTTAGCGAAATATGAGTGTCCTGTGTGCAAATTGTGTTTACCATTTATTTATTTGGATTTTTTTTTTTGTTTTGTTTTGTTTTTGTGCCCACTGAATATTTTAATACAACTAATTTAAAATCACCACACATATTTTAAAATAGCAGCTATAGCTCCTTAAATAGGGCTTATAAAATGACATTCTATTGTGTGCTGTAGGAATAAATCACTTTATTGTTTTATCTTGCTAAAATAGCAATACAGATCACCACCCTTCCTCTCTTTATTGTCATATTTAGCACACAGCGTTGTGGGATGCGTTGGCCTATGTGTGCGTATGTGAGTGTTAGTTTGTATGAAGAATATTACAATATGAGGAGACTAGCTCCTGTTTATGGGTACTGTCTCTCCCTGGGGCTCCCTCTCTGCTCCTCAGTCTGTTGTCATGCAAATGTTCATCCATCCATTTGAATGACATTCAGATAAAATACATAAATAAATACATAAACAAAACAAGTCCACTTCCTCGCTCGCCGCTTTTCCTCACCAAAGTGGTACCTCAATAAATTCATGTGGTTTTCTGGCTATTGAATAATGTTCAAGTGTAGGTGCGTATACATCCGGAGTGTACAATATGGCATGCATGTGTGTGTGTGCTCGGGGTTCCTATGTAAGGTGGAGGTTGCTTTTACAGGATGTGAAATTTTAAAGGACGCTTTACACTCGCTTGTGATCAAGGGTGCTGAAGTCTGTTTAGGCCGACCTGCTTGCTGCCTGCGTTCCCCCAGGACTCTGCTATCATGGCTATCTTACATTACTGACATTTCCTTAAACCAGCAACAATGAATAGCTTCCATCTGACTGACAAAAGACGGAAAGTCTTGACTTTATGCAGAATATTTTAAATACTGGTGTGTGTGTGTGTGTTTTTTTAATCTTTCCTTTTTCACTGTGGGAGGGAAGCGACAGCGACGAGCCCATGAACCCATCTCCCTTTATTGTTGTCCTTTGTGTGTTTGTGTGTGTATGTGTGTGCCATTGATGTTAATGTATGCACTCGGTTTGACTTTAATTGATTTAGCAGCTCTGCTTGCACAGCACAGCTTTTTCCCTAATTTGTCACTTTCCTGAGTTCTGTGGCTGCTCATCTCACAACTTCAAAAGCCACCGTGGATGCAGAGATTCCATTGCAGTCACTCTCTCTCTCTCTCTGTTTCTTCATCATGCTCTCGCCCTCTGTCACTCTTGCTACCTCCCTCTGTCTCCCTCTTTCATATTTTCTTTCTCCCTCATTTGACAAGAGAACGTGCCTCGCTGATGGAAATCTTTTCAACACGTATCAAGGAAATTAATCTACTTTCATAATAAATGGGATCCACTCAATCGAATACATTTGTATACTACAAAATGTACAAAACAGGAAGTGCTATCGGGGGGCCATGTCTTCCTCTCGTCTGTTCACCCAGCCTGTCACTCCCTGTTTTCTATTGGTTTGGTCACATATACTGCACATGCTTTCTCTTGTCTCATCGTGTGGCAGGAATTTTGACGTGTGTTTCAAAAAGTGGAGAATTTATCACCGACAATTGCAGCAAATTGATAAAAAACCTTGGTTGTGACCTGGTTAGCAGAATTTCACAGTAGTTGTCGGCTGTTAGTGCACAAGATCGTCCAGAAAAAAAGAGAGAACGATCTCCAGTAGAACCACGAGGAGTTCACGATTGCTCTGTGTTGACATTCACCTCGCAGACCAATGTGCTTGACCTCCAGACCCAGAAGAACAGTAACATGACCCCTCAAAATTCCCTGAATGAGCCCGAGACCCTTTTTGAGGAGAGTCAGTGTCAGGCTTAAGGGGACCATCAGTACTCAGTTCAGCGAGGTTCAAGCTGTTTCAAGAGAAGAATGTGGACCTCGCTGCAGACCTTTATGCCCAAAAGGAAAAGTGCACGACTGTACAGAAAGAGTTTGATGGTCTGATTGTAAGGCCAGGAGCTACGGGAGGAGGCTCAGCAGAAGAAGAGAGGACGCTCACTGAGAAACTGAAGAAGATCGACTACCAAAAGCTCTCAAACATCTAAAGATACAGCTCCATGGGCCAGGTTTGATTCTGACGTATGCCCTTTGCTGCATATTAACCCTTCTCTCTGCCCTGTGCATTCTGTCTATCTCGCTACTGTACCCATTATAATAAAGCAGACATGACATAAAAAAATAATTTAAAAAAAATGAAAAAGATACAGCTCCAAGCCCAGAAGGAGAAATATGAGGCCCTCACCGAGGAAACCACAAGACAGAAGAAAGTCCTTGATGAAATGAAGCCTGCCTTGAAGATACTCTTGAAGCTTCTTCACCCCAGCATCCCTGGAAAAGAGAAAGATGACTTTGAGGCAGTGTTTCAGGAGAAAGGAGGCTTGGTGCAGTTCAAGGAGAAGGTGATGTTCAATCCCAACAGTTGGGACTTTCCCATCTAGACACTTCCCTCTCTGTGCGTCTTCTCTTTGTGTTAAGGTTTCACCACATGAAAAAGAAGTCTGTTTGGTCTTATTTGCAGCATCTCAGGCACCTTAGGCATACAGGTCTGATAAAGGTCATCCCATCGATTATAATTTGTGATAGGGTTAGCTCTTCATGTCTCTCTCTGTCTATATATATAGATATAGATATATACTGTATATATATATATAGATATAGACGTGTGTGTGTGTGTGTGTTCCATCCCTTTCTCTCACTTTAATAACAGTCTTCGGAAACAATCTGGTCTGCAGAGAAGCGATGCTCTGCAATCATACACAGCCTGGCCCGGTCACCATTGATAGCTGATTAGGTTATTGACTCCAAGCTGGTGGAGGCTGTGTGTGGGTGTGTATGTGTGTGTGCGCGATGGGGGTGTACTGACATGTAAGCAGAGGCTGTAGACACAGAGAATGGGAGGAGGTAGGGAGGTGGAAAAAGGAGAGGGATGGTGTGTGTGCGTGTGTGTTATAGGGGGGTGGGGGTCAATGTAAATGTTATTGCTCTGTGAGCTCATTTGATCAAAGTCCTGGAAAGGTTAAGCGAATCCAATCTGGTTTTGTATGGCAGAGTGGAGACACAGGCGCTAGGGAAGAAACCCCCAGGACGGAGAATGGATTATCATATTGGCTCTGGAGTAGCAGGGGCCTCCGCCGGACAGTTTACCCTGCCCGTAATGCATTTAGACAGCAATTGGCCTTAATAACCTTTATTGACTTCAGCGGGTCAGTGCCAAGAATCTAATTATCAAAGTGTATCAATTTCATTGGAGTTTAGAGTTGCACCGCTCAAAATAATTATTTTAAGGTCGGGCTGGGGCAATTAATCCCCTCTCCACTTATTTGATGGCTTTGTAAAACATTATAAATGTTATGGTTTTCTGTTGTGCGTTTCACCGTAAATAATTTCAGGGAGCTATTTTTTTTTTTTTTTTTTTTTTTTTTTTCCTCCATCTCTCGCCCTTTTCCTCGCATAGGAGAGCAGAGTTTTTTTGCCCACTTTATATGCGCACATGGAACCCAGATTAATTATAAGTGTGAACTAAGCAGTAAACTGTTTGAAGACCACTTTTATTGGTCATTATGGAGCCATTTATAATCTCTCACGTTAAATCAGATTGTGTTTAAGCCTCGTATTGTTTTGCATTTTAACCTCTTTACTGTAAATACGCTTATGCAATTATAGAACCATTCTCATGAATTTATGTGTTGAGGTGTGTGTGTGTGCGTGTGTGTGTGTGCATGTTTTTTTTCACTAGTATGAGCATTTCACGCTTACATGTGTGCATCATATGTAGCAGCATGTATACACTCTATATGTGTGTGTATGTGTGTGTGTTTGTCTGTATATCCAATGTATACACGGTGCGAGCAAAAGAAGTAAATGTGAAGCAGCGTGGTAGTTTATCTGTCACTGACACTCAATACGTGGACTTACCTGGATAGTAGCAGCTGTTTTTCCTTATCACACAACATAGACTGGCGGCCTAATCCACACATTCATTATTGCTCAGCCTTGTTTACCCGCGGCTCCGCATTAGCTTTCTCGCTTTGCCCTATTTAGACGGTGCTGTGTCAGAAGAGAAATTACTCAAAGCTTATTGTGATTATTCATTTAAAGAAGAAATATATGTCTGATAATACATTCTACATCACGCTGAGGCTCGTGCGTTTGAAAAGGAAGCAAGACGAGCGACGGAGAAAGAGAGAAGAGAGAAAGTGCAGCACTGCAAAGGTATTTGCAATTCTCTTTGAAGTCCCTATTCAACAGGGTAAGCTGAATTTTCGGCAGTGCCTGATAGTGTTCTGCGTAAATGCTTAAACCCCTTTAGAGAATTTTCATGGGCTGATACGTGGTGGCTTGAAGTGAGCGTTTATGTTACCTGGAGCCAATGCAGCCCGCAGCTTTGTACCTAAAGATGTACAGTAGTAGTGAATGGAATTCCACAGAGGTTTGTCGATGACAGAATCTCACTGCAACATGTCTGTAAGCTCAAGCTGGGGGGAAAAAAAAAAAAAATCTTTGAACAACTTTAACCCTGTCACTCCTCAACTGCAGCTCAACACATGCGTTTATGTACGTGACAAGACATCCACACGAGGACAAATATATTTTTACCAAAGTTCACACGGTAGTAGCGAGTATCGTTTTTGTAATGGAGAGTGTAATATCTTTGTTTTTTTGTTTTTGTCTCACATTTGTCTTGAATTGGAAGGCAAATCTTTCTTGAGTTTCACGTTGTTCGACATAAATGACTCATTTCAAATCAAGTCTCCCAGACTAATGATGGAGGTATGAGGTCATTCCTTGTCTGTTCCAGTGGGAAAAACAGCAATAAAAGACTTTTTCAAACAATTCATACAAATTTCAAACATGTTCAGCAATCCTAAAAAAAAAAATCACAGAAAAAAATGGAAAAAAACAGTAGTATTTAGGGAATATGCACATGAAACTTCAATGTGCATATGGGATGAGTTTTGCTGTATTCAGCCAAAATCTAAAATTCTTTATCAAATGAGAATAATTAAACAAGAAAAAATATTGAAACCAAGTGCCACAGGAACCGAATTTCATTTTCTTTCTGTGCTGATTCTTCAAAGTGTCTCTTATACCAGCAGGTAGCATGTTGTGTACCACTGGTGTTGATACCACTGTTTGAGAACCGCTGTGCTGAAGCAGTAAGTTCATAAATGTACAATTAAAATGTGGCTTGGATTGATACAGTGATACAGTCTATACACAAACACATTCATATGTGTCACACACTGGCCACACACACCCACTCCTCAGCCAGTGATAATTGCTCTTGTTGTCATAGTTCATAGTGTTTTGCTATGTATCACTCCCTGTTACCGAACAATACCTGACAACGGCTCATCTTTTTTTTTTCTTTGAGACAATTCCTCACGGAACACCGCCTCATTTAGAATGATTAAAACGAATCCTCATATATCTGTGTAATTATTTCTCAATAACAGGATATAGCTCATTGTCCCGAAAGCTTAGATGGGGAGAGCTCCTGTATTTTCATCCTCACAATGAACGCAGACCTGAGCCAACCCGCTTAGCGATGCAGATGACTGAATACGGAATGTAACACAGGAACTTTGTGTCATGTTGTTCCTGCACATCAGGTACCAAAGGGGAAACCTCAAATGAATCATTGCCATTGTTTTACAGCATTTCCATTTATGGAAAATAATTAGATAATCAAAGAACCCACACTTTATTGTTTGGTTCTGTTTTTTTTCTTTTTTTTTAACCGGCGTCTGTCATCTACAATTTGGGACACACGTCATCCCGACAGTGAGGGGGTGGGGAATTTTTATTGACAGTGTTTTGGATAATTTATTATGTTCATCCGTGAATTGTGATGTTGACAGTGATGTTTTTAGTGTATCAGGAGGCTTTGAAGGCGGCTTGTCTCATCTTCTTAGAAACCAAATGAGCACTTTACAGAGACTCATCTGTCTTATCCGCTTAGCAGCCACCCCAATCCCTGCATTTATTTACTTATTTTGTTATTTACTTCTTTATCCCTCTGTGTTTAGTTTGATTTCTCCCCCTTTCTCAAGCCACCTCCTCCTTTTCCTCTCCATCTCCTCATCCTTGGCCCCGATCAGCAAGATAAGCCTTCAGAGGAGGGGAGATAACATCCATTAAAGTGGTAAAGAGGAATTATGGGGCAGCCCAGATTAATCACTGCTCAGCCTAATCGTATTCAGTGCGGACGGTAGGGTTGGCTGCAGGGCCCGGCTTCTTCCTGTGTCATACCAACGCCGAGAGAGAGCGATGGAAGGAAGGAGCGTGTGTGTTTATGTGCGTGTGTGCCGAAGAGCGCCTCGATGGGGGAGACGGTAAAAAAGATGAAAGAGAGATTTCAGAGCAACTCCTAGCAGATTCCACCGCTCGTATAACTGACTAGAGACATTACCACGTACCAGCTCTTGACATGTAATTATTCCAGTACTTTGATCCAGGTGTAATTGTTTACTCTCCTATGTATTTATGTCAACATAGTGAGTAAAAGAAATTTACGCAGACACGGATAACACATTGATTTGTCACTAAAAGCAAAGAAAATAACATTTCCTCTTCATCAGTTTATGGACTGTTTTATTTGTACAATGTTAATCTTCTAATGACTAGTAAATGTGGAATCCCTAATGGCAGACTGAATTTTTTTTTTTCACGTGATGGAGTTTCAGAAGTAATAAAACACAGAGAGATGTGGTGCCGGGCTCTGGAAGTTACAGCGACTAAAAATAGAGTCCAGCGTGTATGTACTTTTAATAAAAATAGTTTGAGAGCGAATTGGATCCATGTCAAGACTCCAAGGTTGATATTCGTCGTCTTATTTCTCTGCAAGTTTAATTCCAAATTGTGTGTGTAGCTTTTAATCACAGTGATGATTGTCGCTGTGATTAAAACCATCAATGAACATGAAAACAGTAAAACCCAGACTGTAGACCCTCAACGCAAATAAGAACCTAATTGGGGCATGAAAATGGAAGATTGCCTCAGAAAGGCCTCACAGAGATAACACACACACACATGCACCGCGTCACACACCTTTGAGACCAACTTCATCATCGGGCCAAAAGCTGCAATATTAAAATCACCTTCTTTTTATTTATAGCCGCTGCCCCGGTCTCCAGAGATGTTAAGTACGTAGTTCAGCTCCTATAAGTTCTTGTTCAGACGCTACAGCTCGTCCAGCAACCACCAACTCATCGCACTAATTCTTTTAACAGCTTTCTAGTGGATATTTAAGTGCTCGAGGACTTAATTTGGAACTGTGATTGGAAAAAATAAAAACAAACAAAAAAGGGGGAGTCCAACGGGGAGATACTGAAAAGATGATCGCTTAAAGAAATGCACACAAAAGGAACTGAAAATCCTTCAAGCTGTCAATTCACAATAAACCCACCACAATTAAACAAACAACTCAACACAAGAATTGCTTTGACACACGAACTACCGAGATTTTCAATGGCTCAACTCATATTTTTACGTCCATTCAAACTTTCAACTCAGCAACTCAAGTCATTTGTTTAACTCCTGGATGCGTCCGTCTGATAATAAAATCTGGAATGTTTTGCCTGGATTGTCCATCTCATTCATGAAACTGAGTAATACGGTAATAATATCTGGTAGGAATGCCAGACACAACTATGAAAGTAAGAGTTGTGTTGTTAAATAGTAATAGCGTAATGATATATAGTGTAAAGATGGTAATAATTCAGTCAGTCGAAAACAGTGCAATAGCAGGAGCCAGGAGCAACTCTCCATCTCCGAAAAATGAAATCACTTTTGGGCTGTAGCACCAGAGGCGATCACTTCAGGTAGCGAGACACTCCCTCTCTACTATCCTCGTCTTCGATCTGCTGGGTAGTGTTAAATGGGTGAGATGTAGGACAGTGTAATTAACGCTAGTCCTTTAGCGGGCCCCGCCTCGCTCCGCTGGGAGTGCCCGATATAGCTCTCATTAATTCCTATTTGTGTGTAATGAGAGGGTCATGTTGGATGTAATAAATGGCTCTTTTATTTGGGCGAGAGCTGCAGGGCGGCATCCTCTCCTGACTAACGGTCTCATAAACACCCTTTAGCTGCGATGATCAACCTGCCTGGGTGGGGAGCACTTTCTGTCTGTCTCTCGCATACCGTAACACGACGGGGACGGGCGATAGATTGTGTGGATGCGTGGAACCTCAGATAGTATAATTTGATGACATCTAATGAAAGATGTGACCATTACGATCATAATACCTAAGTGGTGAACATTCAAAGCAAAGTGTCAGAAATTTTGCATTGGGGCCCATTTACGGAACATAACATACAATTTTCTAAACATGTCCCAAGAACTCAGATCAAATATAATAATAATTATTGAGTTTTGAATCCAATGTATCAGCTAATACTGTCTGTTTCTCCCAATACCGTTGCGTACTCTCGTCATCTCGATTTTTATTCGTCTAACTACTCCAACGTGTCCCCACGTCGGGAAAAGATCCTTACTATTTTTCACCACACAATGTTAATCTGCCTTATATTGAGTTCACCTTTAGTTCCCTCTTATTGAATTAGTCACATGTCTACGATATGTAATAAAATCCACCGTCGAAAGTTTTTTTTTCCAAGCATATTAAATGTAAACACTGATAGTGACTCCTGCGTCGGATTGACTCAGACAGCATCTTATAGTTGAGTCTATAATCCTTTTACAGTATCGCTGCTTCAGGCTGTCTGCCATTGTCCATTACTGTGTAGCCATTTAGTGTGAAGAGTGGCAGATTAAAGGAGCTCTTATTCTGTCTGGGTTAAATAATGTATAGTATTTTAAATTATCCATACCAGGATTGGAGGTGGAATTTATTCTGTATTGTACAAAATTACATCATTGGTACTTTGTTTTTCATATGTGAATCCTAAGTGCATCTCTTGAACAGACTGACTGAGGAAGAAGTCTGAATACAACTATTATGGATTTACTGCCCCTAGAGTAAACTGGAGCTTTTTTACGGCCTTGATTCGAACAATATATTGTTTATGTAGAGAACATACACGTGTGGTGATCTGTATCTGATCTGCCCAAGACATCTTTCACTGTATTTCAATACCTCCTTCATAATTTGCCAGACTATACATAGAAAAAAAAGATCTGTTTAGCTTCGCTGCAGTGTTTTCAGCCAGATGCAAAAAGTGAAGAATCACTACACTTCAGACTGTTTGTAGTCAATCGAAACTTTGTTAGCGGCGCATTTTGGACCGCTGCAGCCATATGCCTCCTCTAAAACAAAATTCGTCTGTGTAAGCTTGCCTAGATGGATGGAAGCCCTTTTTTATTGGTTTAGCATATTTGAAGACATGAAGTATGGTGCAGCGTATGTAACACTGTAACCGGTGCTCAGAATGGCTGGCTTTGGCCCCAGTCAGCAAAAAGCTTTTTACTGGCAGGAGACTGAGGTGCTGATCACAATCTGTTATCTAGCTCTCATCTAGACTCAGCTTTCCTATACTGAAAAGGGAGAAACGGGACTTTTAACGGAGCAGAAGGTGCTCGTGAGCAAGTGTCACACTCATCGCAAACATCTCCGTCTAGCTTTGGTTTTATTGTTCGAAATTAGTCAAAGCGCCTCTCAAAGCTTGGCTGTGATGGATGGGCATTTCTCCATATCAGAAAGGAGCTTCCACGAGTGTGTGTGTGTGTGTGTGTGTGTGTGTGTGTGTGTGTGTGAGTGTCCTCGTAATAGGGGCCTGCTGGAGAGCTCATTCAGGCCAAGAACTATGTGGTTTAGCCATTAAGTCAAAGTGAATCCACACTCTTAATCGTGGGACACAGACAAAAGCCTTCAGAGAAATAGGCCGGTGGATTTTTATGTGATATTTGTGGGCCCACTGGACTACGACCCAACAACAGATTTGTCTATTCTTCTCCTCACCAAAAGGGAACGCCACAAAAGCCAGTGGGTTCTGCTTCATTTGACCCTGTGGAAAGCATATGTCCTTCCATCTCGGCAGTATTCTGCCCAGAAGATGGACTGCCATTGGGGCTTTAGAAAGCATCCCTGCCCACTTGAGTGTGTTACAATGCCTTCAAACAAAATCACTTGTCAGGGTCTTTCGCTTTTTGGGAGTGTCTCTATCCCCCTACCACCTTTTGTCACTGCAAACATGTTACTCTGATGTTTCAGACACATTTTTCTAATGTTTTACACTCCATATAATCCGCTGTGTGTAGGGAAGCCCATTTTAGTGCTTGACGTAATTGATGGTGCCGGTGACCTTGCAAGGGTCAATCTGGCAGAAAAGGGCTTGGTTTCTATCACCACGGTGATCGCAAAAACACATTAACACACCCGCACACACAGTCACACACAGCCGGGGTAAAGATTAGGGATCCTCTGTGTCCTTCTGAGACATTTGAAGCATCTTTTTGAAAAAGACATTTGTTGCCTTTGTTAATGTATACGCTCGTGAGGTTTTAGCTATAAGACTCCGTTCAAGGTTGCACGGATTTGACGCCCACATGGAAAATATTTTCTTGTCTCATTTTACAGACTCACGATTTAATCATTTACTTTGACTGTATTGTTTTCTTTCAATGTGTTGGCGATGTCAAAGGTTGTGGAGCTTCAAAATAATAGGAAGTCAACCCCGATCAGGAATGTTGACACATTCTCACACACACACACACACACACACACACAGTTTATCAACCAACCTTAATGGAAACTGAGCAAATCAAATTTGAGATATGCCGCAATTTTGAGCTATCTGTAATCATGTGACAGCAGGTAGATGCTACAACAGCACACACACACAAAAGTGCACACTTTTTTATGACTGCAAGTGTGATGTCACACCAAAGTGAATGTGGTCTGGTCTTATTTCTTCCTTGGCTAATATAATTTTTCCACCGGTGCAGAGTTTCCCCCAGGAGCAAAGTAACTTGGTAGTGGCATGCAGCAAACACACACAGATCCCTTGTCCGTACTCAAGCCGGCTCTGGCAGTATCACAGCTCCCCAGTTGTTTATATCAGTGAGCAGAAGCTATCCATTACCCCGAGCAAGGTGCCCAATGCCTTTTTCCAGCAGCAGTCAAAGTGATATTGGTTTCTTGTATTAGCAGCGAGGAGAAGGTCAGACAGCTAAGACCCAGCTGCCAAACTCCCACAGGCCTACAAAATCAGATGTCGATGCAGTTGGGCATAAACTGCAGCAGAAGCCAGCGGAGTGTCTGGAGATTTAGAGAATAAGGCTAAAACCCAAAACCAGAGTACGGTTACTAATGTGTGAACCATTGAGATGGGCCAGAAGAAGTCAGGGAGGAACCAGGGTTTACGCTGATAGAGAGGTAGATTTGACAGGGGCTTCAGTCCACACCGTTCGTAACAAAAAGCAAATGTTCTCTGGAATTCCATTGCCATGGAAACCCAGCACTGTTTGTTTTACACCCTTCCGATTGGTTGATTAAAACCCACTGGTGTTCCATAGTTAATTAGTCATTGACTAGATTGCAAAAAATTAAACCAGTAGGGCAAGCTTTGCTCAAAGATGCGGTACTTTGATAGTAATAATAACAATAAAGGAATGACAAACCTTTCCTTTTTTTTTCACATTTTCCAATTACTGTCTTTTTGACGTAATGTAACACACACACACAAAGGATTTTGGGAACTGTGGTATAAAGGCCTTATTATGTGAAAAACTGCTATAAAATGGCTTAGTTCTATTACAGTCTTTACATAAAATAAGTGCTCCAAAACATATAAAAAGTGACGTAGTTTGGATGTTATTTTTTTGTAACCGTAGTCTGGTTTGCATGTACTGTATGTGTTCCGTTTAAGTGTAAATCTTTGGATTTGACTGCCAGTTTAATGCCATAAATGTTGATTTAATTGTTATTGTGGCGTTCTGGATGTTTTGCATGCCATCGTTATGATTTTAACCCCCCAGCAGCGGCTCCACGGTTACCAACAGGAGGATAGATAACAAGTTAGGGCCATGCTTGCCTCCATATGGGCAATCAGGCCGGTTGGCACGTAGAGAGACAGGGGGGTCTGTAGACATGTTGTTGGGCCTGTTATATATATACTAGTGCCAGGGAGACCAGCTTGGTGACTGCCAGTTTAGACAGACAGAGGTGCACATAGGAGGGGAGGCGCCATGGTGGGAAATTAACACCAGCTACCAGCCAAAACATGGCCACTGTTTGGCTTTGGGTAGTCTTTTTTTTTTCGCTGCGCACGCTGTTCCAGAAAGCACACCGGTTTGTTAAAATCGATAGCATTGCGGTGACGACACGTCTAAGGTTTCCTATGAGCGAGAAGACCAGTGATTTTATATCTTACATAACAATTCTCTGGGATACCCTGGTTGTCAGGTAGCGTTACTGTTTAATGAAGTGTAAACCTTCTCTGCTGCATGCATTTTTTAAACCTTATTCCACTTTAGCTCTCACCCAGCATTATACCGTAGTATAAAGCATCATTTGCCCCGACAGGAATTGTATAGAGTTTTAACAAATGTACAACATTCCACATTGCGATGATCCTATGTGGAATGAGTGACATGTTGTAGCTGATAGATTAGACACATGCTTGTTGGTGTTAAGATGCAATCCTGGCTCTAGGTGTTAGTGAGGCGCCCCAGGCTGCCCTCTAGCCAGCCTTCGCTTGGAATGCTGTCATCACTCCAGCTCTCTGTGTATTTGTTTACATTCCCTGCCTCTGGACACGGCCGAAAATGTTTATGCCTACACCAAGAAAAATACACAGGGTCGGGTTTTGGGTGCAGGGCAAGAACAGGGATGGCAGAACCCAGGTCTTCCTTGTCCTCTCGTTCACCTTGGGATGTGGCCTGGGTCAGAGGGACATCTGTGGTCCACATCAGGTTGAGAGAGGCGGAGGCCGAGGACAGCTACTGTCATCGAGAGGTAAATAGGAAGAAAAAGGGGGCCGATTAGTGCTCGCACACGGTCAGAGATAAAGGTCCAAGCTGATGGAGGCCTTGCTTGACCAGTAAACAACCAGTGAGGTGGCTGAATGGCCAGGGGGATCAGCCTGGGGCTAAACCTGAAGGCCTCTCTCAGCACACTGTGTCTTTGAAACATCATCATGCACACAGTCATCGCGGACAGACACACACCCACACACGCACACACACAGATGTATGTAGCATATTTTCAAGCATCTGCATGGAGGTAACTAACATTAGCAAAAAAAAACACAAATACATAAAACAACCCTAACGTAGTATATGAAGCGGAAGATGTCAGCCGTGTGTTTCATGTGGTTCAAAAGGTGAAGAGACCGATGTGTTTGGTTGGTAAGTTTCTATTTTAATGGCTTATCTGTTGCCCAGCAATTTGTTTATTTTGATTTGATTGATTTTGATCCTCAATTTCTTGGATAAATTTTGCAGATTCTAGGATTGTCATCATTTGTCTCCTCTTCGTGTTTGTCTATACATTTACAGGACTAGTAGTACTTTTTGAAGAATAAATGTCATCATCGCTTATTACTGATGATTGGCAATGAATGCCTTTTCTTCAGTCTGTCAACATATCGTCTATGTTTGAATTTGTCGATTTTGAGGTTGAGGATGACAGATTTTTCATGTCGTTTCTTTGTCTTTTTTCAGATTTAGCTTGTTCGAGTGCACTGCCTTTTCATTCTTTCTACTCGTTCTGTTCTCAGGTCAGCTCGTCGAGATGCTGAGACAAACTCTTGAAAACATGTCAGTGCCGGTTTTAGATCAGCCAAGAATCGCTTGTGCTTCCGTGCTGCGTTTGAATCACTGACATCGCGCTACACGGCCAGTATGGCAATACGGTATCTACAGGCGGAGATGATGATGTGCCTTGAATGCACTTTCTGGCAGTTTCTAATCCTGTCAGTCATCCTCAGAGCATAGGGTTTGATCCAAAATGAAGGGTACAGTTTCCATAGGGAGTACAGCCGGCCCTGCTTCCTCCTGGTCACTGTAATCTTTGGTGTCTCCTCTGAGTCAGGTGTAATCAGTCACACACCGCCACATGTTTTGACACCTGTCCTGCGTGGTGTGAAGCCAGTAAGCATATTACTGTGTAAATCGCACTCCCCTCCTTTAGAAACACACAGACAATCAAACATGTCTTCACATGAATTAAGACAGACAGGTGGGTTGTCAGAGAGGGATTAAAAAAGCCAGAGGAGAAGAAATGAAGGTTCCCTTACATTGTGGGTTTTTTTTGAAAAGAGGGTTGGATGAGCGAGGAGGCGAGTGCCTGTTAATGGGGAGAAATGAACGCGCTTGACTGGTGGATGTGACAGGAAGAGACTGTTCTTAACAAGGCGTCAGAGTCAGTCAGAGTTACAGATCCATCACTTCTCAGAGGCTGGAAGAAGGGGGGGAGACATTTAAGGATATTCAGAGAGAGTCTGTGAAGGGTAGAGAAGAAGTGGGAGATGGTGAGGGGAAAGAGGGATTTGAGTGTGGCTGACAGCGCTGCATTTAATTTGGGCTGCCAGATCCTTTTTCATTTGACTCCCTCTCAACCGGCTTAGAGGCTGCTGAGGACGTGGAGGCGAAGGTTTGCCAGGATGTCTCAGATTAGCGCTGACGTGCTACGTCACACGTTAAGCCAGCCTGTAATTCATGTTCAACAGGGGGATACTCACACATTACACTCTGCTGTGCAGGACGTGATTAATTGACTCACACTCTAATATTGAGTGTAATTTGCCCATCCTCTGATGTGAAACTGACTTTATACTAGACTTACTGTATGTCGCCGTCCCAAGGATGTTGTAATAGAGCGTTGGCTCAGAGCTGCATGAATTGTAAACCTAGGATTGAGAGAATTGCTTTCTCCTCCGTGCACCTAATACATTTTAAAATTAAAGTCAAACAGTTACAAGGGGGCACATTGTACAGATTTTTTATCTTTATTTGGGGGTTATATGAACAATTTGCAATGCTTAAATGTGCAAAAACACATTGACTCCACTCCTACTCTCATTAGATGCAGCACTACTGTGCACACTGAGTCATTTCTAGTGCTGAATTAGTTTTAATTGTTGCCATTGAGCCCCAAATGTCATTTTCGTGTCATATCTTTAGGTTGTGCTTAACGCGCTTGCTTTCGCCACACAGACCTTGCTCTTCCTGACTACGGTGGAGGAGGAGGAGGGCCGAGCAGGAGAAGGCAGGAGGGAGATGGCAGAGACTCTGCTCTCGGCCTTGACAGACAGACACCAGCAAAGACAGACATGGAGAGACAGGTAAAGCAATGTTCCACCATCTGCTACATTGAAAAATAAATCACTCGCATGCACGCGTGACAGGTAAGGTAAGACCCTATACCAAACATCAGCAGAGTTGACTATACCAAACATCAGGAGGGCCGCCTATACCAAACATCAGGAGGGTCGCTTATACCAAACATCAGCAGGGTCGACTATACCAAACATCAGCAGGGTCGCCTATACCAAACATCAGCAGGGTCGACTATACCAAACATCAGCAGGGTCGCCTATACCAAACATCAGCAGGGTCGACTATACCAAACATCAGCAGGGTCGCCTATACCAAACATCAACAGGGTCGCCTATACCAAACATCAGCAGGGTCGACTATACCAAACATCAGGAGGGTCGCTTATACCAAACATCAACAGGGTCGACTATTCAAAATGGAAACAGAGCACATAAAAATAAAAGGCTTCTCTCCAAACCTATTTTAGAAATATGTTACTGTGTAATGTTAAGTTGTTTAAGTGTTTAGTATGATAGATTTCAGTACACATTTGGCACAGTTTTTTTTTTTTTTTTTTTTTTTACACACACTCATTACTGGGTGCTACATCCATGCCAGATTTACTTTATAATGGATGGACTGAAGCAATTTTTTTGAAAGGAGGGAAAGTTTTAATGTTAGAGCATGGTGTGCTGTGTATCGCATGTTTTTAAAATATGTCTATAAATGTCACTCTGAGCTGCGCAACTATTTTAGTTTCCTCACTTCCTCAAACCACAAAGCCATAAAAAATCTGCATATTGGCAGTCTGGAACTTTTAATTAGAATGTTTAAGCACAGTCAAAGTGCTGATACAGAGTTATGGAGAGGCCAAAACTACAGTCTGTCTTATGGGGATTATTATAACTGATTATGTCGTCTACACATAGTGCCCTTGCAGTAAATATCTTTATATGCACGTTAAAACTTTAATTATACTGTGATTATGTCAATAAATTGACTTTGTAAAAAATCGTGTACAGTATAACCCATAAATCAGATTAGGAATCAATTGTATCTAGAGTGGCTCCTCTTCATGCATTTCCTGAATGGGTGGACTTCAGTTATACTCAGACTCTGTCCACCCATACATAACCATATTTTTTGTCTTTATCACAGTACGGACAAATAACCAGAGTACTGAGCGCATGCCAACGTGGTCAGTGATTCCTCCCTAAGAGCTGATGTGAATTCCATAGATACGGCGTTTGGTGCGGTTGGTGTTTGTTTGTGATCCTTGGGCCTGACAGCTGGCCCAGCTATCACAATGACACGTGTGTCTGGGATAAGACCAGTCACTTCCTTCCTTTGAGATAAGGCCAGAGAGAGCAGGGATTAGTACACTGGCCATTCATTCAGATAGTGAGGGCCTCACACACAATACTGTGTTATTTTAGCTGTTCTTTCTCTCAGTCACTCTCCCCCTCAGCACAGCAAGGACACACACACACACACACTCAAACACTGGTTCTGCATTCACATATGTTTCACTGATTATTGTCTCGATCAACGGATTTGACCTCAGTGTCAGTGCAATCCCCTCTACACACACATACGCAGACACACACACACCATACCAGAGATCTGAGAAGACCCAGAGCGGAATCCACACTACAGAGTCCCGAAAGCAAAAAAAACCAAAACTTTTCTTTTGAAGGTTTTTAATCTAACTTCTTAAGGTTTGGCTTCTCTCATCTTCCCCATGGAGTGTCTCTGTTTTGAAGTGTCCCCTCCAGTTGACCCGTAGCTTTGCCCCATCCAGATGAGCCTTGTAAACAGACTGTTTCCAGACACCTTGCTTTGCTGTGTTGACGCCTGCAGCCTCACAACTCTGATGTAGGGCCTGCTCCTCAAGTGCATTCCAGCTGCAGGTGCTGAAAGCTAGAAGCCATCTCCACACACCCACCCCCAGTTTAACATCACCGTTGGTCACCACACCACCCACAATGCAGCGTTGCAACCTACTCATCATGTCCAACCTTAGCTTAGCTCAGCCCACACTAAGATCTTGACAACTAGTATCACAGACCGGGACAGGAAATGCTCAGTCCCTGTCGGCGGGGCAGACAGACGTTTACTCTATCAACAGTGAAAGAGTGATTAGATTAGTTTGGGAGGGGGGCAAGGGCCCCTCACAATATGTTTGAACTCCAGCTGCTCCTGCTATCCCTTCGCTCCTTTACACACATTAAATGTCTGTCTCTGACCCCCCGCCCCTCGTCCCACTTTACAAAAAGCCAGGGGTCATCCTGTCAAGTGGCTGTCAACAGATAGCATTTACACAAAACTAAACACATGGCTATGTGCAATGTTAAGTGAGGAGCACTGATACTGATTAGAGAGGCTGGAGGACTATGGACCATCCTGTTACTTCTTTATACGTATAAAGTGTTTGTTTTTCTTCGTGGATACAAAGGAGCAAAGAGGAATATCATAGAAACAAACACAGAGGGCCCTCAGTTTATTCCAGCTCGGTCCAGATGTATTCAAACCTTCATTTATTTCCATAAAAGCACTCAGCAGAATAGGACTTTTGAAATTAATTTGCTGATTCATTTTGCTGCTTTTTTATTGTGCATCCTAATTAGGTTTCTACACAATATGCAACAGGCAGGCTTTCATCATAATACTGCCTTTTGTTTCCATGGTTTCCATTCAGCACACAATACTAGCAAAAGGGTGGGAAAAAAAGCAAAAAAAAAAGCAAAAAAAACATGATTGATGACTCTTGCTAGAGGCACATAAACATAAACAACCAGCACTGATTGATTAAGTTTCTCACTGACTTTTGTTTCTTAAACACCGGTTAAAGTAACACTCTGCTCTGGAACGCAGGCCTTCCTAGTTGCCCCTTTTTTTTTTTTTCTGCCTCCGGGGCATTTTTAGCACTAGCAAAAGAGGGGAAGAAAGAGAAATTGCACCCCGTGACCAGTGGGTCTTCACAAGTGACTTATGGGTACTCAGAGTGAATGATGCCACGGCTCACCCCGCCAGCAGGAGCAGGCCATTCATTCACTCAGAGCCAACCAACTTATGAGAGCTTTTTTATTCTTATGAGCTTTTGTGGTAACTGGGTTTTCCCGATGCACATGGTAGATTCTTTGATAGATGCTGCCCTCCATGTCCCTTTGGTAAATGCCCCGTGAGTGCCTTGGAAATAGATGGATTATTATGTGGGTGGGTGACTGCACCATAGACGATCTGTTGAGTATGAAGTGCAGATTGAAGAGTAAGGTACAACCTCCTGGGTACGGGCCCATTAGGCGTATCTCTGTGGCACTAAAAGTACCGAGACTGGAAACCTTCGGAAGTGGAATTATTAGGTTTGGAAAATGCATCTAGTTTCACACAGGTTTGAGTTATACGGTGACTATACACATAAAATCCAACACTATTCAATTGTTTATTTTTTTTTTTTGTGTTTTATGAAGGAATTTGTATTCAAAAAATACATAGCGCGCCGCTCTTTTTGAGGTTTTGTAAATCCATACCAACGGCTATCTTGCAACATCCCGGATGAGATGACCGCATGCTGACCTTACAGAGCGTAGAGGTCACTGCTCTGACCAGCGGAAAAAAAAAAAAAAAAGCTTTGTCACAGCTAGCAAGCAAACACTGAAGGGAACAGCTGTGAGTTTTGTACTGACCATGCAAACTGCTGTAGGCTTTGTAAGGTCATTATATGATAATGAAAATCATTACAGAATTACATGGGGGTTTAGGACATGAGAGCAGTGGGGAGGGGAGGGGAGGGCCACATTGGGTTTGATAAATGGACTGTGAAGGTGCCCATCTGGCCCTCTCTATGGCTTTTTCTTCCTGCTCTTTTATCCACTCCCGTCCTTTACTACCCGTCTTTCATTCCTTTCCTCTGTTCTCTGGCAGGCCGGCGTAAACGTGAGTAGGCTCGGAGTGAAAGATTAACAGAGTCCAAATTCAGCTCACCTCTATGGAGGAGGAGAAAAGAGACGCTGGGACAGACAGAGCTGTTTATGACCCAAAGCAGGGTTTTTGCTTGACTTGGCAATGCATGTCCTCCCTTCTCTCGGTTTGGACCAGTAGGAGAGAGGGCAGCCATTGACCTCCGGCTTCGGAAACAGTTGGACAGCTCAGGGTGTGTAAATCAAGATGTTGCTGTAATTTGGGGTCACCAGGGCGTGCATTGTTTCACTTTTGGTTAAATGACTTTGAATCTTGAAATTAAATGTCTTTATTAACAAAAGCAGCACGCTGGCAGAAGTAAACACTGACATAACATCCCAGCAGTGAATACACAAAGTTAAGAAATACAAAATAAGACGGGGAATGAATACAGAATGAAATTAACTATCCCAGCACTCCAGCAGCTCTATGACAATATTAGCTTAAGTACAAAACTCTCCATGGCTTTGCATTGCTTGCGTCTTTAATCTCAGGCCGTCCTAAGATTTTTTTCAAGGTTGATTTGTCGATCTTTTGAGGTTTGGCAGCACTTTGGCTAGCCGAGGACAGTTGAGAGAAGTTATAGATTCGTAGCTACAATTTTGTGTGTGTGTGCGTGAGTAAAGAAAAAGTTCCTCTAGGCTTAATCTTTCTGATTGTTCCGCTGAAGACTGAAAATGCAGACGGAATATTTGCCAATTAAAATTATGAATTGGTGACAGAAGAATGAAAGAAGCCAAACTCCAGTCAGGGATTTTGCTAATTTCAAGGTTTTCGGGACCATTAGTTGTAGGTACCATCAATCAATTAGATGATACTATGAAATTACTCCTTAGCAATTGGCTCCTTCTGCCATCTCCTTCAGTTGAGAACAAAACAGAGAGCGGCACCAAGTGAATGAAAAATATGGTAATGCATGTCTGCCGAACTGCAAAGTGAAGTATCCTGATTTGTGCAGAAAGTGTTTTTATATTGAAATTCCTCAATGACAGCAATCGTCATGTGTGTGTGCACAGATAAGATCGTGTAAGTTTTCCACCTGACTCGGTTCAATTTGTGCTTTTCATTGTCCTTCACAATTGCAAAAAAATCTCGTAGTGCGGCTTTAGAGAGTCTGTTCTGTTTCGGGACATGGTCCTGTGAATCCCATGATGACTTCATACGTGCTACGGGGCAGCACATATTAACCTGCTTTTCACCTCTCTTTGCCAAGACACAGACATTACACAATGTTGTTCCTGCTAATCTTTGTTGATTGAATGTAGTCAGTGCAGGGTGCTTTTGTTTACATTTTGCGATTGGGAATGTGGAGTTTTATATATATATGCTGTATATATATGCTGTATATACTTTTGAGTATTTAGTGACTGCCATATTATATCCAGAAAATGTCCCCGTTGTGGGACAATAAAGGATGATCTTATCTTATCTTATCTTATCTTATCTTATCTTATCTTATCTTATTTGGAGGAGGAGTTGTGCTCGTATTATATTTTGTATTAATCTTTTCTCTACATAAGGGCACATTTCTAATATGAAAAAAAGAGATGGCTCAACAATACCTCAGACCATTCCCCTTTGTAAAAACGATCGACCCACATGTTACAGCTTAGGGTGTCTGTGTAATAGCTATACAATGACAATCTGTGGCACAGTACATCTGTTGGTCTGTGTTTATTACTTTCCTCCAACTTGTTGAGAGTTAGTGAGGTCTTTATCTCAAGACAAAGGCAACATCAGCTGACATGGCATGCAGGGCTAAGGGACAGAAAAGGGGGTCCACGTGTCCACAGCTGCACTCATCACTCAGCTGTCCAGCTTGACCCCTGACCCCTGAGGGCCATCTCCCAGCCCGCATCGCCTCTTTGTTTCCTGCCATTGTCATCCTCCTCTGCCCTCACCTGGGCCGGGCTCTCCTACATAAAAGCTCCAGTCTGTCATCAAACCCAGAGGTCACCGGGGGCCAGCAGGGGCCGGAGTGTTGAGGCTAGGGTTTTTGCCCAGCCGGGATGACCCTACCAGGGTTGTCAGCTACCAGTTGCACTCCTGTGGAGATGCACGGAGTCTCTGTAAAAGGAGGAGAGAGACCTTCCCCTGGCACTTCATTCCAAGAGTGCTGACATGTCTTTTGTGTTGTCCTTGACAAGCCCCGCCCCCATTCTCTCACTAGGGTGGAGCAGGGAGTTGAGACACAATGGAGGTCCCCTGTCCCAGATGGGAATTGGAAAGATTGTCAGTGTCGTGGCTTCAATGAAGACGGACAGACCACAGCCTTGTCTAATGGGTCAGATGACCTCTTAAAGGCCCAGGAATTGCAAGCACCATACTGCAGGGAGGGCCATCCTGCCACAAACAACGACTGACTTTACCCATGAAGGACTTGAATGGGAGCGGTTTCTGTAGGGAGGCACTGGAGTGGACAAAGAGAGTCCACTGGTTGTGAATTTAATTAGTTAACGATAGGCTCAATTAGTGAAAAGTGGTCGTGTTTGGTTTGCCGTCATAAGCTAGCGTGCAGATTGTCGGCGGGTCAGACCGGGCACATTGTCAACCGAACCTGTGCGATGTAAGTTGCAACCTTGATGTGTGACAGGTTAATCAGATCTCCCAGACAGGGCCCTGTGTTTGCCTCAGCCTCGCAACCCCACAAAAGCAATCCTGTTGTGCAAGCAGAACGGACGGGGCTAGCTCAGTCTGTTTTCCTTGGCATGAGCTGTCAGCCAAAAGTTTGGCTGGCTGCACCTTTGTTTCTTTTTACCTCAGGGCTTTGTTCACTGCACTGGTGGGCAAACACCTGTGTCTGCTGGGTTGGACTCTCATCCTGGAACAATGCTGTCTCTCGCTATCTATCCGTCTAACTATCTATCCATCTTTGTTCTAAGTGCGTCTCTCTCTCCACCACTTTCTTTCAGCGTTGCCATTGCTGTGTTTGCTCGTTTTGGGCCGCTGGAATAGAAAACAAATAAGTACACATCATCTGTCTTTTTCATCACTGGCCAGCCTGTAATTAGCGCAAACGCAGCGGTTAGCCTGAGACGCTGTCGTCTAATTTGTCTGTCTTTATCTAAAACACGTCTGTGTGGTCCGTCAGACTCTCACCAAGCATGCAATCAGATTGCTTGTGGCCTGGGTGTTTGTGAGGTGTATGGACGCGTGCGCGTGTCTGTGCGTGCGTTTGATTATAAATGATAAATTTTTCCACCGTGCACCCGCCCTTGTTTAGCAATCAGTCAGTTATGCATGACACGGGCGACCTCAGCAGAAACTCACAGCTGCTGTTGCTGTAACAATCATCCTCCCATCCTAAGTTGGCTCCCAGGCTGGAAAGTACATCTGACGATGTCATATTCTTGCAGGAATGCGCTTTGAACATAATGACTGATGCTGTTTCTTTATATTCCACTTACAAACATGTTCTATGCGTGTATGCATGTATCTACATCTATCCGGGTTCTCGAACCAGTCCGTAGTTAGCCACGGAGGTGCATGCTTTCTCTTGTTTTGTGGTTAGATGTGGGAATAGGTTGTCAACTGGCAAAAATTTGGATCACATGCAGGCACAACTGTGTTAAATTGCTCACGGGTTTTAATGGAAACTATAATTTCATAATTATGCATTTCACAGTAAAAGCATGGTGATGGAATGATGCATAGAAGGAGTGAAAGAAAATGTCATTAAAAGTCCCACAGACACCTAACCGCACTTGTTGCAGAGACAGCTGCCTATTAAATGCTGCCTTTTTAATATGGAAACAAGATTTGGAAAAGACAATGTGGTGAGGATGGGGGGGG
>OMNV01003892.1:56739-68473 GCA_900303265.1 Brotula barbata
GGTATATGAGCGTGAGTGACTGATTCCCAGACACAGGGCACAGTGCATCCTGAATGGGTAAATGGCATTTATTCAGCCGGTTAGTCTGGGAAAACATATGGTGCCATTTGGAGGCCCAGACTGGTGCACACTGTTCTCCTGTAATTAGACTGGCCCAGCAGAGCAGCGACATAACTGCTTCATGATAGCTATCCTACTGTAGCCTACAGTGCGGCTCCCCAGCCCCTGCTGCAGCACAGCCAAGCCTTCTGCAAGACCAGCACACCGCATTACACATCCTGTTAACACACTGTTCAACACCAGTGAACACCAGTGACAGCACAGCTTTGGCAGCGCCACATAATATGCACTAAGGGCCAGATTTACTTATGAAAGCACAATTACCAACACGCACTGGATCTCTGTGCTTGTGAGTTACATGGAATTTACATCCGATGTTCCTGGAGCAGCAGCTAAGTTTATAATTAGCGACGAGAAAAGTTGTCCGACTGTTCAGTTTAGTGGCTGATTTTGTCTAAATCAGCAGGAAGAAAAGTTGCTGCAGGTTTAGTTTTGATGGAATAAAGATAGAATAACAAAAATACATAAAACCTGTGTTCACTCTTGGTTTGGTGTTATGAAACTGTGGCGTTGCTATAATTTCTGAATGGTTTATTTCTCTTTGGAATTGTCTAAAATTCATTCAGTCCAGCTGTAGTTCTATGGTTTAAGACATGAGTAAGTCCAACAGAAGGCAGAATTAACCGATCGTTTCTGAAATGCACACGGTAGACTGTAAATAAAAGACTGAGGGTTTTTTACGGATACTCTCCAGTTTCCTTCGATGATAGGTAATTGTATATTCACACCAATGTTATTGTTTAATAAGTGTACATCTGTAGGAGCAAAATACTTCCTACTTCATTTCCCCTCCTTTCCTTTCATCCTCCACGTCTTTCTTTTCTCTCCCTTCATCAGGATCAGGGAAGCAGATTGTGGGTCGAAGGTGCTGGTTGTGTTGGCAGGGCTGTGGGGGCGTCAGCTGGGCTGTTGTCCCATCAGGGGGGAACAGGCTGGCAGCTCGGCAGGAAGGCCCTGTTAAAGACATACTGCTGGGAATCGGACTGAGCCAGCGCTCGGTCCAGTCCACACGCACACGCACACACACAAACACACACAGACAGAGAAGGATTAGTTAGGAAAGGGGTGGGGTGGGGTAGGGTAGTCCAAACCTGGGATAAAGACATTTCCTCCATCATTTATAAAATCTGACACCACCAGTCTGCCCTCTCCTCCTCCCACCTCATCAGCAGCCCTTCTTATGCACACATATACACACACACACACACACACACACACACACACAATATGTATCCAGCTCAATGCTGAAGCTCGAGCACAGAAGAATCTTAACACCGGTTCCGCACAGGATACAAGGATGAGCGAATTGAAAGCACAATTACACACACGTGTAACGATGTACAATATATATTTAAATATCATTCAAATACCTGTTGTTTGATCAATTTATGGTGCGCCGCTGAGGACGAAAGGTGAATTTCTTCAAAGCTGCCGTATGATATTTTTGGGTTGGAATAGCTCAGCTGCAACAGCTAGTAAATTCCCATCATGCCCAGGAACTAATGAGTAGAGCTAACAACCCATCACACATACACACACACAAACGCGTGTGTTACATACAACATCCTGTTTGTGTCCAGAAGGGGCCGTCTGCATTGCATGCTATTCTCTTGTTGCCTGTACAGCATACCGTACAGCATGTGAGAGCAAAGCCAAATTTGCATATGTTGCCATGTATATTTCAGCAGCGTTTAAGATGCACATCACCGTCAGTGAATTATGCATGGGGCTGGTACAGTCGAGGTGCTTGTTTTGTGCACTCATGAAGGGAAATTGAACCGTGTTCTCCTCTGCTCATGACGCTCAAGGCCCAGGGCCCAGTAAAGCACACAGAGTATGCAGCCCTCTAAATGGACGCTGTTTTGCGCGCAGTATTCCCTATTAACAAAGGGGCTCCGGCAGAGGGAAACAACGTCCGACAGGTTCTGACGTCTAGGTAATAGGATTCCCACCTCTCCAAGGGGACTGACTCGAGCTGTTGTTGTCGGATCCTTGTAGACCACACGATCTTTTCATACGGGTATGTCTCCAAGTGCATATGTGTGTTTGTTAAACGCGGTACTGCGGCAGAGATGAGTGACTGAATAATTCAAAACTGGCATGTCTCACAAAATGATGCAAACCCGAGCATAGATTGTCAGTGGGAGGAATAGAGTGTTGCAGTAAACACAGGCGAAAAGGCTCTTATGCATTATAGACAAGCCTTTTGAAAGTGTTTTCTCATATGCAAATGGTACAAACAGCTGCGAAGGCTTAATGTGAATCTCTCCCGTTCACTGAAAATCCAAATGAGGCGCAGGACTGTTTATGTTGATGTTGTCGGAAAAAGGATAGATTTGTGTTGGTCAGAGGGCACGAAAGACAGAGTGAAAGGCACAATTGTGCTGTTATCGGTGTTTACTTTAGAGATTGAGCAATGAGAGCTTTGCCACATAGTAGATGTGTTCTCATAAGCTTCTCCTGGGCCGCAGAGGATGAGCATCATTAGATATGTCATTTAGGACACTGATGCTCTTCCAGCGCTCTATATTTATCCACCGCAGGTCTCTAGCAGGCCCTCGGGTCAAAGCTTTGTGTCTCTACCTGTCAGCTCGGAAGTGGACAGGACATATGCGGTGGATAGATAAAATATGAACCCACCTGCTTCTCGCACGACTCTCTCCTCTCCTCTCCTCTGCTCTGCCTTTGCCTCACCTTCCCGCTGGATGCATTTGTGACAAATCAAATGATCCTATTAAAGCACCCTTGTTTAGTTTGACCTAGTATCAGCGACTCTGCTATTTACAGATTTTGTTTTAGCCACCCCTGTGTGGTAGATGATGATAAGACCTAGCCTGTAATAAACAATCTCGTAAACAGCTCTGCAGCTCAGCCCCTAATGGCCTTAGGGGCTTGTAAGAGCTTTATAACACATTTATTACCCATTTAATGGCCCAGGAGCTGTGAGCCATAACATAAGCTAGCAATAATTTAATTTCCTGTCAAGTATTGTTTTTATGTTGTCCCTATCTTTATTTGGTCACCTTGTTTTCAATCTTAGTCTTCTTCAGTGTCACGCTTAAGTCACGATGACTGCAGTTTTGATTCACAGTGTCATCTGTACTGCACGTGCAGTTCTTTTGACAGCGCAAAGGCATTCATTCTCCGTTGCTAAATAATACATTGACAACTTCAAATTTTATTTATTTTTAGTTCCACACTCTAAGCCGGTTAACCTCAAAGAGAACTCAACTCAGTGCTTGCCTCAATTATTTTGCCACTTGGTATTCTGAGTCTGGTAAGAAAAGAGAAGCCATTATTTTGTTAGCCAGAAACACACATCCACTCAGAACAGACGAAAGGGCCAGCATGGGGAATAGAGATATTTGATGTCAAATCTCCCCCTATTTACAGTAGGATGCCTGAATAAACGTGTTCAGAAGCTGGAAAGCAGCATTATGACCCATAACCCTGAGGTATTTGAAATGGAACAGCAGGACTTACTTTGAAAAAGAATAGGAGATGTGCTCTAGGCTCACTGTTTATACCTTGATGTGATTTGGACTGAAACATAAAAAAGCCTGTTTATCTATTCTTTTCCCTTCGTCTGTGGCTGAAAATTGCAGGGTTTAGGAAAAAGAGGCTATTCAGATACACAGCACGGCTGGCGGTGGTTAGAGCTCCTTTAGTGTGCTGTCCAAAGCTGGTAGCAAATTATTCAACAAGTATATTATTAGTAAGCATTATACAGTATATACACTAAGTATTTTCTGACATCATTCCCCTTTCTTGTCATTTGATTGGTCTTCGCTAAAACTATAGATCTTTGTCATTTTTTTACTTTGGTAAGCAGTATTGCATCCTACAAAACCGTGACATTACATTCAAAAGGGATCACAGTGAAAGTGCAAGTCTTTACAACGATCAGATTTTTCTTTCACCAGAGTGACCTTTCTGCAACATTTTTTCATTATGCTTTATTAAACAAACTCTGTGGCCCGGGCATCTAATGTTGCTGTCAGGTATCCTCTCTCCAAATACCAATTCCAGGCCTTCTTCAATTATTCTTCTGTCTGAAAAGAAGCAAGGTATCAATCTTTTATGTTTTGGAAAAATCTGATGAGTGCTATTTGCCGGACCTCCTGCTCCACAGAGATTGCGGGGATGGTGTGGGGAGAGAAACACGAAATTGCAGAGTAAATCAATGCTGGGCCAGTAATGTTAGGGGAGATCCCCTTTCAAAGAGCATGGCTGAATTTGTAAGCCTTATGGTTTTGATCTCTTACTGTACTCATTTCATTCCAGGCGCAGTTGTTATCATAGTTGCTGTTGTTTGTATGTTATTTTAGCTTCTTTCCCAAGTAGCTATTTTGCAATTTGGACAAAAATACAATTAAAGGCCCATCTGTTTCCAATGCTGGTAACGTCAGACAGATGGGGCTCGTCTATTGAAGCCATACCCATACCCTGGCAGGTTAGAGGCTGTGGTAATGAACATGTTAAATGTGGGACCAGGCTGATTTCATCATAATAAGGTCTATATAGGCCGGCTTGACTGAAGAACCCTTTTCACCAAGGTCTGGGACAACTAAAGAATCCAGAATAACAGGTATTTGCCCATAGGGATGTAGTTACAGTTATTGTTGCCACTTTTCTCACTGATGTTATCCTGTCGTCTCTGTAGACCGCCACAATTGCAGTTCTCTCTGTGGGGAATGAAGTACTTGCAGTCTGGTATTCAGAGAGGGGCAAAGGGCATAGTACACCACTTTTGGGTGTGTATTTGAAAACCTTTTCAATGCATTAACAAGCCTAAAGCACACTGATCTTTCTCTACCCTGCCCTGCTGGAAGCATTGCTGTGCATACAGAGGGAAAGAGACTGTAGGCAGTAGGCCCCCTTACCAAAGGTGACAGAAGAAGAAAAATATTGAAACCATTGGGGCCATTCTGAAAAAGTATACTATAAAAAATTGTGAAAATATTAAAAAAGTACAATATATCATCTTTTAACAAGGGATCGTAGTTTCAGAAAATGTGTCAATAAAGGTGGGAGCTTCATAGTTTATTTACTGTTGTCATTAAAAGTATTCCCACTTGACACCTCATTAGCATTTCAGGTACTTAAGTGGAAGTATTTAGTATTTTTAGTGTTTTGGATGTTTTCAACATAACATGGATTTATTATTAGACACATCATTATTATAAATACCTGCAGTCTGGCTAATAGTCCTCGCTGCTAACCTTAACAATGATAGTCCTATGCTTACGTCCCCTGGTTTTGTGGGATCCGTCATCCTGATTCTGACTCAGCCATACAGAGCCCCTGTCAGTGCCATACAGTACTTTACACCAACCACTGCAATTTTTGAGGAATCATGAGATTTGTCAGATGCGCTCACGTTCAAGCTCCATGTATGAGCTTCAAACCACTAACCCTCCACTTTTCAGATTATAAATGTCATATAAAATCTTGCACAACTCATCACGCTGATGACTTTTGTACAGCGTATGTGTGTCAACAGCTTGGCCACAATCCTGTTTGCTGTTGTAGACACCGTAGTCCTCTCGCTTCCTGTCTCGTCATATGGGACAGATTTGGCCCACGCCACTCCTAATACAATAAATGACTGGAAGGTTTTGTAAAGCTGTATAGTAAACAGTCCGATGTAATGGATAGCTCTCCCTTGTGATAAACATCGCAGAAGTCGCCGACTGCTCTGACACCCTGCCCTACCCTGTTCTGTCTCTGCAACACTTGTGTGAAAGTCACACAAGTCAGACACAGTCACATTGGATTTTCCAGGATCTGGAGTCAGCGGCTGGGAGTGACTGATCACTCTGCATTGAGCCTGATGGACTCTGATGGTCTCCTGCACTGAAGTTCAAACACCCCCAACCTTAAGACCGTTGCCATGCAAGTGCAAACATTTCGACCACAGTTATTTTACCTCGAAACATGCCTGACGGCTTTGGCCAAAACACTTCTAATATAGGAAAATTGAGCTCCTTTGAACTTGGGTGTTTTTGATAACTACTTGGTATGCTTCCTGGAGGATAACCTGTGGGTTTGACTTCCCAAGCTTTAATCCCTTTGATTAAGTTCCAGGGCAAGATAGCTCGGCACTCAATAGGCCCTTTACCTTCCTAATATCCTCACTGTCCTGAGCATGAAAGCACAAATGTTCTCAACTCGCAGTCGGTGAATCTCCAGTACTCCTTATTTTTTTTAGAGTCCAAAGACTCCTTTGCAGATAGTTGTTTTGAAAGTTTAGGCCAATAACCTCCTATCTGTCCCTGCCCTTTTCCTTGTTCCTCATCCTGTTTTAGGTCAAGACGTTCTCTGTTCTTTTGCACTGTTTATGCATTATGATTCATAACAGCAAGGGTGTACGTGGTACAGTACTCCTCTCTCCCTCCCCTTCAGCGACAGAGTGGAGCTGACGGCAGGGCCATGGCCTCCACAGATTAGCAAGGCTCAGAGGAGGAGCACAGTTGCTGGGGTAATTATGCTGAAACTTGTGGGCTGCCAGATGTAGGATGAGTCTTGGGCCTCGGTTCCACACTGGTGGATCAACCATGGAAACCTGCAGCTAATTGGGGGGGAGGACCTGGGGTCTAAGGCACTCAAGCCCTCATCATCAGCAGCATCTATCCCAGTCGCCTTTCTACTTCTGCTGTAAACATTTTTTTTTTTAATCAGAGAAACCCCTGAAATAATGATGCAATCTCTATACGTTCAGGTCCTCATACTCATTATTTTTTTGACAACATGACTGACTAACTGCTAATATGATATTATACAAATACTGTATATCGACAATATTTGTTGGTATAAAATCTTTCGGTATGACAGCTCCGAATAGCACGCAAGGAATATACGTGGTTAACTTAGACACAAAAAAAACCCAACAAAACACAATGTATACTCACATAAATGAATAAAAATCTGTGTTGCAACCAAAAGACTGATAACAGAGATAATAATGATCATTTTACAAGAATAGAATGCGCGTGGAGTATTGGCAAAAAATGTTTATTTATAACTTAATTACTCACATCAGTATCATCGGTGTCACTCATGATGCAATTACAGTTGAACTGCACAGCTTACGTCTTTGTTTATTTGCGGCTTTGTTGTTCTGTTTATGTTGTTCTTTGCTCGTCTGTTTGCGTTTCGTACTCGAAATGTATCATGATCTGGGTCCAAACCCAAACAATTGTTTTATGCAGCCTTTTTCAGTTTTGTTTTTATGGGAAATTGTCATAAAAGAAGTTGGAAAAGTAAATGAGCTTGTTTGCTCGTAGAAAACCTCAGACTTCAAATAACTGGCTCATATTTACCGCATCTAGCACCCGATGCCCGCTTTGATTGGCTCAGTGTATCTTGAAAAGAGCTTTTGTTATGTATTTCACAGCAGCTGCCCAAAGACAGCCGCTGAATTTAGATGCAGATAGAAAAATCGGGCAGTCTTTAAAATTGGCTGACCCTCCGCAGCACTCTGCAACCTCTCTGCCCTCAGCACAGAGATATGAGGGCACTCTGACATACTTCTGAGGCTTCTTTTTGTTGTTTCTCATGGGGAAATTCTGCCCAGTGTGATTCCACGTGAACTCCCCTTCACACATGTGCTCACATGCACACACACACACACACAGGCAGGCTTCACGTGGTAAACAAGTGGCAGGCGGTGATTGTAGTGAAAGGAAGGATAAACGGTAAAGATGATGGATGGATGGATGGACGGATGGATGGACAGCTTTAATTATCTACAGGTTTAAGTTAGAAGCTAAAGGTTTTTACTGACCGATTTAGGGATACTACTGACAAACAACCGCCTTGGAAGAGTGCTGGGCTGTATGTTGATTGTAGCATCTGAAGCTCTGGGTCCCATTGAGCCTTTTTACCATACACTTCCTCACAAACATAATTCTGATTCATCGAAATTTAGCACATATACGCCTTGAAGAGCTTTTTTTTTTATTCGTGCGGGCTCTCGACGAGTCAGACGCTAATGCAGATGTTATTACCGTTCTCTGTAGCATGTCGGAAACATGAGCACCGAATGAGCAAAATGAATGTATTTGAATGAACTGGCTGAATATTTGGATGCATCTTCCGTTGTGTAACACATCTACTGTATTTTGACAAGCGTAATCGGTTTTGTTATCAGTTAAGGTTGAGTGATAAGTTGGCCAAGTGAGTAGCGCACCTTGGTGACTTACAAGAAAAAAAAGAAACTCACACCGGCCTCTCGTTTATCGCCAGCCGCTTATCAGCGGCGTCGGTTTTGACACAAACATCGCCTCCTTCAACCTCGCAGTGCTTGCAATTTTCGGGGCATAACTTCTCCCACACCAGCCCTCCAAACACCAAAGCAATGTCTCAAGGCGTCTGTATAATGTAGGTGGTTCAGTCGCTCGGTGGTTGAGTCTCCTAACTTCTATATATTTAATTATTAATCTTATGAAAAGTATATATATTTTGTTGGGAGCTACCAGGGCATGAATAAGCGCGTGTCACGGCCTTTTCACAATCCCTCACGAGCAAATCCCATCCCCATCCCCGCGTTGCCCTCAGCAGGCCCGGCTCAGAGTTCTGCTGATAGCCATGAAAGGATTTGGGCTGGATGGGCAGACCCTGACTGGCCTGATTGCTTTGAATGGCACTGGCTAAAGCTGCCTTTGAAAGCAGGGGCGTTGATGAGCGCCTTTTGATGAGCCGGTGTAGTAACTGCCTCTGGGAGGGACCCTTACTAATACCCCAGCAAGAGATATACAGGCAGAGGCAGGGATCACTAGTTACCTCCAGCCATACGCACACCAGCACACACACACACACAGGCATATGCACACCCTGAGTTGAAAAAAACGACATAAAAATACTTCAAGTAAACTTTTTGCCTAGCCTAGCAATTATTATTACAGCAGGAATTTACTCAAATAAGAGAGTACGAAGACTAATTTGACTCATTAGTCATATTATGTGTGCACTCTCTCACGCTGATGATCAGCTTACTCAACATGTGCCTGTTTGTCCTGAGAGTCATACTGGCAAAACCAGAGGAGGTGGCTTTTCCGAATAGCATTGGGCTTGCTTGTTGTGTTCGCTTTTTAACCTTGTCCTTTTACTCTCATAAAACACCTTGAACATGAGAGAAGACAAATTACAGCTTCAAACGCAGGTGTCCCGGTGCATTTTTCTCTTTCAGCGAGCCCCAAGGGTACCTTACCTGTGTTCCAATGGGCTGGCTAAGACATGGGAGCTGTCACTGACGGAGGCCCCTGAGGGCCAGGCTGCTGCTCTGAACAGGGTGGCCTGCTCTTTGACAGACTGTCCCCCTGAGCATAGAGCTCTGAACTCAGAAAGGGTCCGCATTCAGCACCCCTGACCCCAAACCCAGTCACCCCTGGACTTGGGTGTCACCTCCGTTGTGGGAACAGGCGTGCCCACCATTGACGCCCCTGGTGAAGAACGTGGAAACACACACAGAGCCGTGCTCATTATGGTGATCGGTGCAAGTTTAGGCACAAAGACGCCGGTCCTTTAGCATGCTCGTCCTCTCTGTGCTCTTCCGTGTGGAAAATTCCCAGGTAACGCTCGTTGATGTCAGTAAACTTTGTGTCAGATTATGAGTGGGGGGCATGCGCTCGTCTTCAACCACAGTGGAATGGCTGCGGGCGAAACAAGCCCATTTTGTGTGAAAGAGCGAGAGAAAGAGGGGGGAAAAAGAAGTAGCAGTAAATTACAGATAAGTGACAGAGAGAGCAGCTTATCGTGTGACAGCATCAGTGTGGAATGAAGGCCTGGTGTGTGTGAGTTAACCCTTTGACACGTCTCATGGTTTGGGTGAAGGTGAGCGAAACGCAGACGCAAAGATGAACAACCGTGGAAATTAGAGGGAGAGGTTAGAGCAGGATGGGAAAGATGGCAGATGGAGGGGAGTGGGTGGTGCGCACAGCACGCCTGGGTTTATTTTCAATTGCAGTTTACGATTTTTCATGGTCATGTCTCCCCTGCCTCCTTTTCAAAATAATCGACTGTCGGCTTTTGCAAGTCTGGCCGCCTTTCATTTTGGAGGTTTGTTTTTGAAAAGGTTGCTATTATAGCCAAATGGTTTCTGTGCTTCTCTAAACACGGCAAGGCATTAGGCCGGGCTCGGGTTTCAGGGCCTGGATCCTAATGAGAGACCCAATCACATAGCGGGAAAGACGGATCAGTCGTGCTACACCAGACCCAACCTGTGGTTTACCTCTTGAAACATAACCATACTCCTTCACTCTCAACTTTTTCCCCTTTGCTTTTTCTTCTGCTGCGTCGCTCCCTCCACCTCCTGTCAGGGCTCTCCTCTTTTACGGCCAAAGTTGATCAGAGTTGATTGTGCAGCACTCAGATCTGTAAATAAATAGATCAACACCAGGTCCAAAATGTGGCTCGACAGCTCACGCGGATTACAGGCGTGGATCTAGAATTGTCCGTTTTATCTCCTATGAGTAGAGATTTTCATCTTCCGCCAGACACGCTGACAGAGTCACCGGGGCATAAATTAAGGTGAAATATGTGTGTGTTCGTGGTATGTACACACACACATGTTGGCTTTCATACCTGGGATTTGTAGGGGGAAGCTACTGTTTCTCTTTGCAGGCTTGGAATTTTACTGTAAGGGCAAAACAAGAAATATTACACATGTCTTTTACCACTCCCTCATAAAGCAAAGTTCATTTTTTAAAATTAATTTTCCATCGCTAAGCTTTTAATATCCAAACTTAAACTGAAGTGACTAGACTTGGTTTTTGTGCGATGACCGCAGTCGTGGCCATAATATTTTGTTGTACTTTTTCCTATGTCTCAAAGTAATCCTGTACACTGTAAATGTCACAAAGGATTACAATTTGTGGAATGGTACAATGTGCACCCTCTGCCACATTATCAAACACACACGCACACACACACACACACACACACGCCCACACCATGGCAGCTATGGCCCCGGCTCTAACTTCTACAAACCCTGTAGCTCTCCACAACTCTTCCTCCAACATGCACAGAATTCTCCTGTCTTTGCTCTGTGAAGGTTGTCTGTTCTGCACTACTGAGTCACAACACCCTGTCAGTAAGACAGTGGCTTTGACTCCTGCAAAGTTGTAGAGCAAGAGAGGAGGGAAGGCAAGGAGAGAGGGAGACCGAGCAGCACAGAGAGTCTTCTGTCACTGCCAGACACTCTTCAGTCTTCTTGCAGTGGGGACTATGATTTATGGAGGAGTCTCCATGTTGTAAGAACCTGAGCAGGATCACTCGCTGCTGCTAAAAAAGAGGTGGAGAGAGAGAGAGAGAGGATTCTCCTCTGTCCCTGGCGCTTCTCTTACACACCTAACTTCACTCCTCTTATTTCAATTTCTGTTTATAGTTTTGACGGATTATAAAAAAGCAATGCCGTATGGATACCTTCTCTTTTATCCCCTTCCGTTGCTTTTCTCTTCTTCTTCTTCTTTTTTCAAAGTGAGCGATTGTTAAACAGTTTATATATTCTCTTTCTGCCCGCGTGTTTATTGGAGGTAGTGAATTAGGTTTGAAACCATCACCGCAGGTTGTGTTTGAAACTTGAAAGGAAGCCCCCATAGCGTAAGCCCCTTCC
>OMNV01003897.1:15855-31076 GCA_900303265.1 Brotula barbata
GGCCTCCCCGGTCTGCACTTCTTCCCTTTCCCAACAATTTCATTGTCACGTCAGTCAATACTAACTTTGCCCAGTTGATAGTTGAATAGTTCAGTTTGCTGTGCACAAATGGGAGCGAGAGAAACTTTTGTATGTAAAAACGAATACTTTTCTCACTCTAAAAATCAGTGCAACACTAAAAATAAAAAAATCACTGACAGGAGAGCGCAGAGTAACCTTTCACTGGAGCACTCAGCCATCTTTTGCTATTTGTGCTTGTCTACGAGCAGAACAGCGCGACTGTCAATGTAGCCATATAAGTAGATGTAACGTCACCCCAAATTATCAGGGAGAGTTTGAAGGTGCTGCTTTTAGACACGAGGTCACGAAGAAAATCTCCACATTTTCCAAAATCAAAAAAAAATTTACTGCCTAAAACCTGACAATTGTGAACAGCTGATGCACATTGTGACACACACACACACACACACACACGTACACACAGAGCTGCATATACCTGTTTGAAGAGCTGCAGGTTGACAGCCATGGACAGAAAGTTCCTCATTGTGCTGGAGCGGTGGTTGACGAAGCTCTCCTCACAGAAGGAGATCGGCTCCCCCTGCGGAGCAAAGAGACGTAAGAGGCAAACACCAAATCAAGTAATTAATATGAATTCATTTATGGCTCACCATTCATTTCATACGTGCAAGCATTCATGCAGACTTCATTAACAAAGAGCTATTGCACACTGTTTCTTCATTAGTGCGCTAAGTGAAAGCTGAAAATGAGTGTAAAAAGAGGCAGGAAGGGAAGAAGAGGGGAGGAAAAGAGAGAGGAGATGGTTTCAAATAAAACCCTGGCGTTCCCCTGGCAGAGTACAACCATCTCCTCTGGTGCAGAAAACGGTGTCCCAGTAAACTCGACAGTACTCCACATGAACACATTATCACATTATTACTACTTCTTACATCATGTGTGTTGGCCTGGAAGCTGAAGACACAGAGGATGACAACAGAACCACTGCAGGCCAATCACAAGCAGCCCCACGGTCATTTCCAATTCATCTTTCTCATAATTAACATAATTCCCACATATTTTCGTGTTGCTCTAAATTCTTCCAGTGTGAAACAATGCGCTTTGTCTGTTCCAGGCTATGAGTACAATGCAACGCGTAAAAACACTTTAATAACACTAGATAATAACCCAGTTTTATGGCATGGGCAGATGATACCAATGGCTCCAAATGACATCACAGGAATATTGCTCCACTTACATCAGTGAAAGTTTTTTTAAGGCGTGTTCTCAGTTTTATTTGGTTATAACCTCAGACCACAATGCAGCAAACAACAGCAGGCTGAAACTTATGATTAACTGCTACAAAAACGAAACTTAAGGACTGAAACTGTTTACAGATCAGTATCAAAGAGAATACTTTGGTTCACAAAGGTCTACATTGGTGCACGCTGCTGCCGCTGCTGCTGCTGCTGCTGCTGGAATCTCCCAAAACTACAAATTTATTTTCAGATACAGTTTAAAGTTTGAACGCGGTTCACTGGCAGCAGGGTCAGCCAGTTGGTCCAACATAACAAACAACACAAAAACTCCAATTTAACTGCACTCGCTACGGTGAACGCTGCATGCATTTAGAAAGCGACATCATTTCAGCACTACAGCCAAAGTTAACCGTTCACTAACTCCTATCGTCGCATCGAATTACGGCATTTAAACCTGCATAAGCAATATTTTTCAGATCGATCCAACACAGTGCACAGTTCATTTGTATGGTTTGTACGGTTCATCGGGTCTCACACCGCTCATCATCTCCAAGACTAGCGGAAAAGTCTAGACGAGCTGAGTGGATACTACCTGACCAGCATGAAAAAAAAGTTGTGGGTGAAGAAAGATGAGCGTCAAGCGAGCTGACAACCCCGATGTGTTTCTCGTGAGTAGGTGGATGCAAAAACAGCTATGACAAAAAGGAGAGGATCCACATTCATCAGGTGAAGAGAAACACCTCGTTTCATCTTATCGCTTGATTTCCTCTTCCCACTCGAGGTTTTTCAGATGCTCTTCCCGTCTATGGCAGTGATAAAAACCAATCCTCCGATTCAGAAAGCGTGTGACAAACAAGCCCTTGCTTTGATTGTGCATCTAAGGTGGGCTGATAATAACGTATTATTGGCTGTGACGCCGGTAAACCAACAGACTCGTGTACTGTCAGGTTAATTCTGCTTGAAGAGTCTGGAGAGATTCAGGAGCCACAGTCACTAATAACCATGTCTCAATGTTAACATATTTGTTATATCGTTCCACAGCATTCATAGTTTAAAATACATCAAAATAGCCTCTTCGTCAACGCCGGTGATGTCCTGCGGATCCTGTTTCTTGGTGTCACGGATAATTGTTCTCCTGACCACAATATTATGAATGAATTCAATTTGTCAACGTTAGATTTACTCATTACACAACCACGCACAAACCTTCCTCACACGGCGCCCGGCTCAACATGTCAACGATCAAACAGCTGGAGGCTCATCTCTGTCTGGTGTGGGATCCCTGCGTGTGAAGATGAGCGGCCAGGCAACCTGCTTTCAGTCTTTATGCGGATAATTATGCACATCTACGTTCAAGCTGCTGCATTTCCGACGTGGGATACGTTTAATGATTTGTAACAGTTTTACTGCACATTAACTCCTTGTTATATCGCTTTCAACGCGAGCAGCAGCTGTTTACCTGGACACCCAGGCATCTTAAAAACATGGCAATAGCTTCATCCAATATTTGTAAGGCAAAAATATAATCACACAAAGCCAAATTCAAGCAGGTTTTCTCTAAAAGCTTTTCTCTCGTACCGCAGGTTCTCAATATGTTTGGCCCTCCGACTTCCCCCACTAACAGTTTTTTCATCTGGTCTTATGATTCGAAATGGTTACAAGCCTGCTTGTCAAAAACTCAAACTAACACTGCCCTTAAATAGTACAGAGCACACAGCTTGGAATAAGCACACCCACCTACCCATCAGTGGCAGCGACAACCAAGTTTAACAGCTATTTCAGGTTCCCTTTCCAGACACGCGTGTGCTGCTCTGAGATGGTGAGAAGCACCAGGGGGAACGTCACTTTTAGCTGAAATTGATGACCTATGAAATGCTGTTCTAATCAGATGATTGCTTTTCAACTCGTTATCTTTTTCCAGTATTGTTTCATTTACAACTCAGCAAGACTCCTAACAAGCATCCACACCCCTCCTTCTGTCAAGGCAGATGGGCCTGTGAACCGCAGCACAGCTCAGATCTGTCTAGGAAGGATCTCTTCCTCAGCTCGGAGCACCAGGAAAAGTGATATTCCACAAATATCCCAACACAGTAAATTTAATCAGTATCAACATGGAGCCAGACGTGCACAATGTGAGTGCCAATACGTCTGCATCTATGTTAACTATAGACTTTGGTACAGTTCCTGTCTAAAAGATAACACTGAGAACGTGTGAGAGAACTGAGAAAGTGCTGCATGCAGCACACACGTACACAAACGCAGGCACACACCGAGTCTCAGTTCTTGTCAGAGGGGAGGCAGTTTGTTCGTATACTGTCTGTATACAGAGAAGAGAGAGACAGCATCAATAATGTAGCATCTTGACTCCAGGAGTCCACAAAGTCCAATTAATCTCAAAGCCAAAGGAACAAAGAATTCGCTCTTTGACAAACAGGACATGCTTTAGTTTGCTCCGCTCTGACTCACACTTGATAGGCAGAAAAGACCCAGAAAAGAAATGTTACGGGGGCTTTGTAAGGGAGAGTAAAACACCAAAGGTGGCTAAAAGGGATCTTCAAAGGGAACGTCCCGACTCCTTTCAGCTCCTCTGACATTTCACTGCCTCAGACAGGCCCACCTGAGCTCTGTGCTCTGCCTGAAAACACACCTTTTACTTTCAGGCAAAACCACACAAATCTAAGCGTGCTCAGGTGGAATCGCCTAAACTGAGATCACTGCTGTGTTTCATCTTGACTGAAGAACACAGGTATTCTGTTTGCGTTAATACACTATATTTGGCCTTTATTTTTAGTACGTAATATGTTGCAAAAGAGTCGGGCCACGTGAATGTTAAAAAGGACATACTGACATTCTGACAATGAAACCTGGGTCAACTGTACAGACAGATGTGTGTAACCACGGCTGGGTGCGTTTCATGTTTTCAGTTTGGCAGCAAACAAAAACAAAAAATTCCTATCAGGCAATTTCCTGCTGGATAAAGGAGTAAAGTTTTATCTTATCTTACGAATCGTTCTCATTAATGCCTCTGGAGCCTTACGGGTTTATATCTGAGAGCGTCACGGTAGGATCCAAACAGAGCAGCCTGCGTTCTCAGGAAGGCCCGTGACACACCACTTCCTGTTGCTGTCGACTGCTTCTTCAGCTTGCTCTTCAAAGAGGACACCTGGTAGAGAGGGAGAGGGAGAGAGAGGCGGGGATGGGGGCACAGATAGAGGAGTAAAAGTTAAATTATCACCTCTGAAATTGGTGGAGACAGCTAGCCCTTTCTGGGTGTGAAGTATCACATTTGCAGGTCATCTCGAGAAGGAAAGAAGAAGAAAGGGAAAAGCTGCAGCCTTTCCTCCGAGCTTATCTGTTGTGCGGCTGAGAGCACCTGCTGCTTTGCTAATTTAGCGGAGAATGGGGGTGGGGTGGGTGTGAGAGAGGGAGGAAACGGGAGAAAGGAAATGGAAACCAGCCATCCTCGCTCTTCCTCTCTAACCCTCTGCCAACCTCACCTACTTCCTTTTTGCTTCTCTCCCCATCTTTTTTACTCTCGTCCTCGTTCTCTCCCAGCCCTCCCCCCTTGGCTCTCCTGGACTCTTGACATAAAATCTCTTTAATTATTTCCCCCTCTTCTGGCTCGCTCTCTGGGACTCCAGGCGAGAGTAGAGGAGCAGCAGGCCTCGGCTTGTTTTAGGATGACAAAAGATTCACTCCCGGCCACGGGGCCCTGGGAAGTCTGGGGAGGAAGTTGTCAAGAGGCTCTCCTCACCTGCTCAGCAGCAGTCTGACTCTGCTGTGGCAGAGCGAGGAGGAGGCAGGAAAAGCGAGGGGCTCGCTGTTGCTCGCCGTGTCGGCTGTGCCAGCTTAGCACAAAAGCACACCATGTGATCAGGTTGCACAGGAGACTCGATTATTGCCAAGCAGAATACCACAGGTAATTTTAAAGAAAAAAACCATTTAATTATAATCCTGACCTCTTCGTTTATTTTACAATTAGTTTGGAAACTGTATCACAACATGGAAGTGCTTAAATCGCTAATTAATCTCTTCATCTGAAGCCGCTTCCCCTGGATACTAGCTGGTAATGATACAGCATCTCCCCAGAGCATCCTGTATACTAATGGAGTACAACATATACAATCCAATAATACTGACATTTAATTGTTTATGCATTCACACCTATCGAAATTTGGTGATATATTTCCGTTTGTAAAAGCAGATGTTAAATTGTGATATATAACCCCAAACTTAACCCTAACCCTAAAAATGTGCAGATTTGAGTATTCACAGCTTTTCCCGTCTTCCGCCTTCTTGTCAGAACGGCAGAGTGGAAGAAAAAAACATGGCAACAACACACGCATAACTTAAAATAATCCGTTCAGTGTGACGTGCTACATATTGAGTTAGGATTAATACGGTTTGGAATTAGGCCACAGCCCTGGTGACTTGGTTATGGACACTTTAGGAGGGCAGATGCATGCCGTCTTTGCAGCGTAGACCAAAACCTTCCGGTTAAAGGATGTTCTGCATAAATATAGTTTGAGAAAATGGAGTGCACCTGCAGAAGTCATCATGGCCATGAAATAAGCAGGATTCAAGTCGAGTTATATTCCGATTAGCAGCCTACCAACTACATTCAACACCACACTGGACAATTCAGGGGTTCATCGATACACAATGCAAACGTTTCAGCGTCTGTTATATTTACTTTTGGTGACTTTTAGGGATTAATTGATTTAAATTCATTCGACACATTTTATATTTTAGTTTTTAATGATGAGGACGATGATGCTAAGAGGCTGCAGTACCTGTTAAAGGATTACGCTCGTCGTAATACGCATTTGCTAAATTAGGCGGAATGAGGAAAATTATCCGAGACAATTAAATGCAGAGGGATAATTAACATATCTCTAAGATACTTCAGTGGTGCAGAGATAAGTCATTTCTTAAGCTGAATTGTATGCCTTTCTTTTAGTTTAATTGTCTTCTAAATGATTTGATTTGTGTTCTGTAGTTTTAACGTCTTTCTGCCTTTGTAAAGCGTAAACTTGCCTTTCTTGAACCCCTTCAGCACAGTGGTGGTAACGAATTGGTAACTGTCAGCGTTAAAGCAAAGACTTCAGTGTTATTTGGGTACAATTTAAAAGGCTCTTTCATACTTGCAAACCATAAGAATTTGAGTATATCATGTACGTGAGAGAAGATCAAGCTTCGGTGATTAGGATAAGCGATTTAAGCTTTCCAATTTTTGTTCTGGCTATCTTTTCGCTCTTTGGGCTATTCACTACAATTTGAAATAAATCTCTAGCGTTCGTGAAGTCGGATCCATTGGTGGTTCAGTTTATTCAGATTGCCACAGTGTTAGTATTGGGATCTTCTACCTTCTGTTGAATGAACTCAGCCTCTCTCTAATTTCATCTTGAGTTTTTTATCAGGCCTTTTTCAATCAGCGTTGGCCAAATATAGCACGCTGTACAGCTGCAGCATTCCAGAGACCTGCCGTGGGCTATCTGGGATTAGCCTCTCTGTTAGCAGAACTCATTCAGAGGACAAACAAAGAGTAAGAAGAAAGCAAGAGAGAGCGAGCGATACAGTGGCACTCCTAAACTGGGACAAAGACAAAATGAACAGCGTCGATCCCTCTCCCCTGGGCTTTCTCACTCTCCAGCACGTCCCTGTGCTGCCACAGCAAATGCTCCCAGGCATCAAACAGAAAGTTTATCACTGTTAAATTAACAAGTGACATCTCCATATTCGCTCATTGTGCTAAATGCTTTTATGTTTATGTAAAGCCTTTTCTGAAATTAATATTTCATGCATGTTCACACTTTTTTCATCGTCGCAAATCTGTTTTATTTTCTATTTTGGGGGGAGGGGCGGGGGAGTAATCAAAGCTAACACAATGTCAGTCTAAGTGGGGGAAGCATACCCCAAAGACCGTCAGAGACGAGGGGATAGCTGAGTTTACTCTGCACACAAACTTCTGCACAACAGCTTTGAAAAGGAGAGAGCATTACAACAGCCAGACTTTTTAATGAGGCGGGGACACAATCACTTGTGCCTTGTTGCTCAGGAAAATTGTTGATAAAGCAACACGTTCAAAGTTTCACATATCATACGTAAGGTACAGCACAATCATTAAAAAAATATCCTTTAGTGCATTATGTGGTGATTAAAAAATAAGCGAATGACAAATATGAGCTAACAGCACAGCCCACGATGCGTTTTATCACATTAGAGACACGAGCACAAAAAATTAAATGTGTATTTGGTAATTGGAGTTTGAATACGGTGCCTTCGCTACAATCATCAGGTATGTCTCCACGGTAATGGCTCTGTCAAACTAATTAACTACTACGGTTTGAGTGAAGCTAACGAGACGCGTACAGGCATCAGAGGAAGGCCAGGCTCTACAGGTGAGAACCCTATTTGGCTGTGACATTTTTTAGTGTAAAGTCACAGTGGCGGTGACGAGATCAAAGGCAGAGAGTCCCCCATTGGGTCCAATTAGAACTATAGCATTGTACAGGGAAGGAGGGGGGCAGAAGGAGAACCGGGAGTGGGTGGTTAGAGTGGCGGGAGGGGGAAAAAACTGTTGAGTTATGATATTCATAATCTATGCAGAGAGGCCTTTCCAGTACAGGTCTTCTCCCCATAGCTGTGATCTTTTCAATTTACATCAAGGGAGGATAGTCAGGGATGAAAGCAGGGCATCCGAGGCGCGCAGCCCACAGAGGGCAGACATGGGGCCTCATTAAGGCCCAGCCCAGCCAGCCCCAAACAGGGTTTGAAGTGCGTCACATAAAGAGCACCGGGTCAAAGGTCAGACATAGAACAGATCTCCATTTAACTCTCCAGCTGGAGATGGTAATTAGCAGGTGCAATGATGATCCCAGACTGACTGTAAGGGATGATACCACTGCAGGTGACACCACGCATCTGTGTGTATGGGAGTGTGTCTGCAGGTGTGTGTGTGTGTGTGTGTGTGTGTGTATGTGTGGACATTATAGGCAGACTGTCTGAACATAGTCTGTGTACCTCTGTGACACAGGCATATGGATTTAGAGGATGCAAATACTGGGAATGTTGTTCATTTATGTCTACACAATCTTTTGGAGATGAATATGATGAATATGATGAATATGATGCGAGCTTGACATGACCAAAAATCCATCTCTATTTCTCACTCAGTGCTGCCATTTTTTTCTATTGTAATTCAGGCAAAAAAAACCAAAAAAAAACAAATACAGGACAACGTACGCATACATTGACTTCATAGGAATCTGACATTATTACATGATTATTACTAAGTTAAGACAAGTTGCTAGGAAGAGTCAGGTTAGGAAATACCTGAATGTTGTTTTTACTGCTTATCCCACAATGGTATCTATACATGTTCGACAAAATCAATTTAATATGATTTAATCTAAACTGTCATCTATTTATGGCTATTTTTGCCTTTGCCAATTTGTGATTGATGGAATGCAAATGATGTTTGTGAGTGCATTTAAACATTCTGTCACTGTCAAAGATAAAGCAAACTGTGGATTCCTTTTTTTTTTTTAACAAAAACTGACTTGATAAAATTATTCATATTTTCCCCAATAATAAACAATATTTATGTATAATGTTTTCCAAAATCCTGTCACCCTTGTTAAACTTCTGCTGTTAATTAACAGCTCATCAAATCATTAACTTCCAGTATAGCCAACAAAAATGAAGAACAATGACAAAAGAAAGAAACCTGACTGACAAGATTATAATATTTAATAAACCAAGAAATGTCTAAATGAAATTCTGAAAAATATATTTAGAATCCCCCGCTAAATTTTGAATAGAGCATATTAAAAGTCGCAAATAACAACCCTGAAACTTGTGTGTTGTTAAATAAATAAATAAAAAGTTGGGCTTTCTTCGCACAAAAAATGTTTTGTTTAAGATTCTGTCCAGGGAAAGAAAGCCATGGGGACGTAATTAAAGAACTACAAAGAAAAAAAATAGTTATGAAAATCTCCCGCTTGCTTTGATGTGCGGCAGTCTGAACTGTACACACACACACACCAGCGCACACACACCCACACACAGGCGCACACACGCACACATATCTATGAACAAAGACAGATTAGCAGCATATGCACTCAAACGCATGCACACCCATGAATAAACACCATGGAGTATATTAAATATCTCACTTAATGGATTTATAGCCGTAATATTATTATTATTTTTTTACCACATCTGTATTTTGTATTTTTATTTCATCAACTAGATTTTCTTCCTGTTTTAGGACTCCATACTTGGTGTATCTAATTTTCTATTGTCCAGCTTTCTACTGTAACGCCTGAATTTCCCCCCTGGAGATCAATAAAAGTCTATCTTACCTTATCTTATTTAGTCTTATCTTAAAACAAATATACCTTTTTTTCTTAGATGCATCCCTCAGATCTGATGAAATATCTGAAATTTACCATAATTTATTTTTGAATTAACACATTTTCTGTAAAAAGTTCATAGTCGAATTAGTCACAATTTCTGACTTTCTTAATTTCTTACCTGCTAACTAATGGCATGTGGTAGAACAGTATTAATAAGTTTAATTTATATTAAATTAGCGATGTAATGTGATTAAATAAACTTTTAAAGAGAGAGATAAAATCTTAAAGTAAAAAAGCAATCAATTCTTAAGTCTTATAACGTGTTTATGGTTCTGCTGTTAAGTGCGTGCAATTTAATTCATTAGTCAGGCAAAATGAAAGAGTGAGAAAGCAAGGGGAAAAGTGTGTGTGTGTGTGTGTGTGTGTTTTAATGGGGCTATCTCCTAGCCATGAGACTCTCGGCGGTGTGGGGTTACTTTGTCGAGCTGACCTCTTCTAGCAGCTGAGCGGCTGAGTTTTGCATACATAATTAACTACAGCTAAATGTCATCTCTCACTTCAATAACTAACGCAGTGGGTGATGCTGCTCTCCATTTTTGACTTCTAATCCAGCATGAACCACAGAACGAAGACTGTGCGAAAATGAAGCGAGGCTTTTTAAGCGAGGGGCGGCTGACACTGAACGCACAGATGAGTCCCATACAAAACAATGATACCCCGCAAAACTCTGTTTCATACAGATTACAATGGAGTTGTGGTGAAGTGTAGTATGTAAGGTGGAGCAACCACATTGCCCACACAGAGCCACTGTAAGCAAGGAAGCACGACAGCTTTACTGTAGGTGGCGCCACCTCAGAGGGACGGCTGCAGTCAAATGTAGCACACTGGGCTGTGACAAAACTGAAAATGGGGGAAGCTGGTGGACAAGGCAAAAATCTGTGAGTAGCAAAAGTTTACTGCTGAACTACATCTGAATGTCGCCGATGAACATTCCTGGTGTACAGTGTGAGTGTGTGTGTGTGTGTGTGTGTGTGTGTGTGTGTGTGTGTGCTGTCAGTTGTACCCCGTGGTAGACGATGATGTAGATGTTGTTTTCTGTGAGCGTCGGAAACTGAACGGCAAATTAAAGCTGCAATGTTTGATTAAGTGTGCCAGGTGATCTCAGGAGAGGCGCGCTGACACAACCTCAACCCCCTCATTCATTTGTAAACCTCCAAATGCAGGCTTGAAATACAGGAAGTAGGAGTGTTCGCTGTAAATTTCCCCCTTGATTGGGAATACAAATGATCAAATGTATGACGGCTACGAATGTATGGGTACATGGTGTCAGCAAAGTAGCGAGCAGCAGAGAGGAGGAGAACAGAAGGAATTAGGCTGTGATGTGAGGGGGAGCATCTCAAAATAAAGATGTAAGCTCCTCACCTTGAATATGTGGCACAGAAAGAATAATACATGAAAAATTTCGCCGTCATTGTTTGAGATCAATTGCTGGGATCAAATAAAAAATTGGATTCTGTGGCACCGTGTTTGTTTTCAGAATTAACTGAGTCCTAATTTGCTATTCTTGGATACTTATAATGACTAGCGTGGTAAACTGTTCCACCAACCAAAAGCCAATTATAACTTTATCAGCACCGTCTCCATGCAGGAGGAAAACTATGGATTCTCTACAAAAGAAGCGAAAATACCTTGATCTCCCTGAGAAAGTTATTTTTATTGAGTAGTCCTTTTTTTGTTTGCTTGTCAACACACTGATTTTAATGATACATGGATAGACTCTGAGATTAATATGGTTTAATAACCTACCAGAGGAACTATAGAAATATTTGGTTTCTCTTCAATCAATTTTAAATATGCCAAAATGTGTCAAAAATATACAACGTCGAATCCACATTTTTTTTTGCGTGTAATTCTTTCAAAATACCGTGCACGGAAGAAAAGCCAAAACTCCATACAGAAACAAAAATACTGCTTAAAATAAACGCGTGGCACTCTTAAGCACAAGAGCGCCGAAAACGGAAAATACAAACAAATAATGATGTGATTGATGTGAATAATTTATAACCAGTGTCAAAACATGCCTCGTGGATTTAAACCCACAAACCGAGAACAAAACACAATTAATGCCAAACGTCAAATGTCAAATGTAATTTTCAAAAGACCGCTGCATCCTTTTTTTGACTCGTTACCAATTACTCCCTTTATTCGGATCTTTCCTTTCTTTGGCAAACGGAACCGCTACTGGCGTGGTAGCATTTGTAATAGTCAATAAATCTAAAATATTATGTGTGAAATTGAGGGAAAAGGCCATTAAGGGGGGGGAGGCACTTGTGGAGCCGATGTAGGGTTCTTGTCTGAAAAAAGGGCGGCTAATTCAGGACAACTGTGAACTCTGAACCTGCTAAAAGCACGGGCAGTGGTCAGCCGGGCCCTGTAATATGGTCCACATGTGCTCACAGCCTGTGCTGCCATGATAAGGTGGATCTGTAAAGGTTCGCTTAAATCAATATCAGAGCTTTGTTGTCTCTCTTCCTTGGACTTGGAAAGCAATTTTTAATTGTTCCTTGCTTTACAGTGTCTTCCCGCAATGTGACGGTGGGCTATTAAAGTGAGAATAATCATTACCTCTCGTGTCTCTGTACTTCTGATTCACACTGAATACAGCCTGAGTGTTAAGTAGCCGGTGTTACAGAGAGAATCAGGGAGAAACGGAGAGGTTTTAATAGCTACGGCAGAGAGAGAGAGAGAGAGAGAGGCACAGCATTCATCAACATCATCGTCAGGCCTCAAACTGCACAATGCCTCCACCATCCCCATGTGAGTAAACACACAAACATCAAATGCCATGTGGCACGCTCTCATCACTAACAAGCAAGCTAACAAGAGACCTGGAATTCAATTCAATTAGTACCTGCTCGCTTCCTTATTAATCTACAAGCCTCAGTGGAAAGATGAGAGCAGACAGAACAAAATACAAAAAGGAATAAAAAAACAAAAAAACAACAACAACAACAATTTGTTGCAATAAATATATTAACGCCGGTGACGTTTTGGGTTTCAGGTGGAGTAATTTGATATGATACGCATGCTATGTTCTGTCATTAGTCGGTGAAAAATGGTGAGCACGGATCAAAGCAAAACGGCGCTAAGCTTGCCACTTAATTTATCACACGGCAAAGACAAAGGCTTTTCTCTCTGCTTCTGTCACTTTTCAAAAGCCCCGGCTGCTTTTTATGACAAACTCGGTGTGCAGTTTAATTTAGGGCTCAAGTCCCTGGGTGCAGAGAAGCGAGCAGGCAGGAAGTGAGAATGAGGAGGAAGAAGGTAGACAGGCACGCAGGGAAGGAAAGCAGGAGAAGCAAAAAGGCGGTGTACGAAACGTCCAGGCTGGCAGTAAGTAGAACTGCGAGAGAGAGAGAGAGAGAGAGAGAGAGAGAGAGAGAGAGAGAGAGAGAGAGAGGCAGACAGGTGTCATGAAACTCCAGCAGCCAGGCAGTAAGCAGCCAATAAGGTAGGCAAGCAGACAAACAGGCAGGGAATGGGATAAAATGTAGGCAAAAGAGCGGTGCCGCAGGTAGCAAGGAGGCAGCCACGCACACGCCACGGTAGGACGAGCGGCGCTAAATCAGGAGGAGTAGAGGAGTGTGGGAGCGTAGGCAGGTCTGCAGTCTGCCGGGCACTGGAAGTGAATAATATACTGCTGGTAGGGCAGCGGCCCGGTAGGTGGTGGAATGTGAGTATATGCAGTTAGCGGTGTGGGTACAGTGTGTCCACAGCCACAGCAGGGCCTCAACGCCTCGCAGAGAAGCTTTAATACGCTCCCCGGAACAAAACAGCTAAACAAACAGATTCCTGCTTAGACAGAGACAGGGATGACAAGCACCAGTGTTGTTTTGCTTATTGTGCGTGCGCGCGCGTGCGTGCGTGTGTGTAAATGTGCGACTGACCCTGACACTGCGGTGATGCTTCCTGTAGCACTGACCGCCGTCAGTGCTCCATTAATTAAAGAGACGACGCGCTGGCAGGTGGTTTCACTGCCCACACGGGTAATTGGCCCCCTTCTTCCCTCATTCTCCCCCCATAAAATCAGCCATCTCTGCCTTTTTCTTCTCCCTGCCTTGTTTCCTCCTCCTATCTCTCCTTCTTAGAAACGTGCCAGTGGGCAGGCATAAAACGCAAGACTTTGTGAAATAATGATTAGAATGGTTGGAGATGAAGGGGAAGGGAGTCGCACATTTTCTCGCAAGCCTCTGATGGTTGAGGAACGCTGCTCGCCTTCGAGCGTCTTACGGCGCGACAGGAGTTTACTTTAGACAGTCGCAATTTGAGGAGCCAGCAGTGCAGTCATTAATGATGTGTGAAGGGGACGGAGCTGTAGTTTGACAAGTTTCTACATGCAATGTATGTTGTTGTTTTTGGTTCACGTTTATTTTGTGTGCGTATCGCATATTAATAAGTGAATGCAAGAAGGCAAAAAAGGGAAAAAAACGAGTTCATCCGAGCCAACAGTCTGTGCAATGAGGTGTGTGTGTGTGTGTGTGTGTGTGTGTGTGTGTCTTACCACATCACTGGGCAGGTTGCGCAGGTCATCATATGGACTCTCCAGGGTGTTGGTGTCCACATTCAGAATGACCACATCCTCCAGTGACCGACTGCGCACTCTCTAAAAAAAACGACACACACGTCAGCGAGAGTGTGTTGTATGTTTACCTGCGTCATTTGGTTGATCGCATTGTTAGCAGGATTACGCAAAAAGTTGACAATTGATTTTGATGACATTTAGTAGAAGGTTGGGGCATGGCCCGGGAGGGAAGTCATTAAATTGCTGAGCTGATCCAGACCCAGGGGCAAGAATGTTTCAAGTGATTTCTTCACAATGTGAGCAAACTTACTGACAAATAAATCCTCTTATAGTAATCATTTATTTTGGTTTAGGCCAGGATATAATTAGAATTTCACCCAGGTTTGTTCAGATTGGTCTGAGATCTCATTATCGCTAATTAAAAAAGACAACCTAGAAATATTATCCCATGTCACATCTGCATGCACAAGACGGTTTGAGGTTCGTACAATGCAATTCAGGACAAACGCAAAAATTATCAACACCGTCGTTCCTCAAGGAAAAACATCTGGATTCAACTCTGCATAGCAATAACTCTATTGTGTTTGCATAAACGGTGGCTCTCTCCAGAATGTCCGATATACTTTAGACCGTTTCGATCGATTATTCAAACGACACAAGATCCATTTCTGAAATGTGAAATTTTGTCCAGGTGTGTTTCCCTGCAGGCGCCGCTGCTCTGAAGCCTCAGACACAGGAAACACAGCGGTCACAGTTAAAACCACACGAGTCATCACACACCTTCACGATTAGCCGTGAAAAATGACACGCAGGGAGAAAAAAAAAAAAATATTAGAACATATTTACAGTAACGCACAAACGCACACAGAAAATGAAGAATGGCACACGGAGGAAACATTCAGAGTACGCAAACATTTTCCACAGAACCGCATCCTCATGCATCAACAACAACACAGTGCTGCTGCGCTGTGCAGTGTGCATCCTGATGGCGACAAATTCAACAATTATTTCAGTGTGGTGCAGGAT
>OMNV01003899.1:1563-41350 GCA_900303265.1 Brotula barbata
ACTGGCGGGAATTGCTGATGTGATGGTTGTCAGGTGACTGCCATGTTTACTTCATCTGTTTTCTTGTTTCAGTTACAACTGTAGCACAATAAGTGAAATGTTTGTTGATTTGCATGGCGTCCTACTCTGTGTCACTTTGTTTGTCCAGGAAACACAGCTCTTGCTTATTATCTGCAGGTTGTTAGAAATACTTTAACAGGTTGTGGACAGTATGTTTAATCTTAAAGTTCTGCTGGAAGCAACACTTTTGTTTGTTTTAGAACCAAGAAATGGTGTGAAACTAATCTTAGATTATCAACCATTAACAATACTATTAATTTTCAGCACATAACAATGTTGTTAGATGAATAGTGTTGTTGCACACATTTGATATGCTTAAAAATGTCTTGTCATTAGGCTGTTTATTTGTCCATGACATTTTAATGAATTATGATATTAGCAATCACAATGTCATGTCATGTCATGTCAAACTGGCAGAACCAAGTTATGAGGCTTTTAAATGTGATGGAACCTACACTCTTGACTCTTCTTATTGTAAACTGAAAACCTTTGGGTGATTTGGTATAATGCTCAGGCAAAATAAGTTTAAGACAACCCCTTGGAATAAGGAAACTTTTGATACACTAAGAGATCACTTAAAAATAATCCCTTGTTATTGACAACTGATTTAAGGATGGATTGAGTATGGTGATGGTTGCTGAGCTGGGGTGCACAATTCAATGACTTCCTCTCTGATATGAAAATAAGCCCTAAAGTCTCTACTGACTGTCAGAAATTCTATAATACAGAGCAGTAACTAGGACAATTGCCTACGAGTCCCTGTAAAAATGCTGAATTTGTCCTTTAGCTCAAAGGTTTTTCATTCACTACGCATCACCACTGTAAGTGCATATTTGCATATACCATTTTACAATTATATATGCACTTACAAACACCTGCACCTCTGTCACAAGGCATACATTATCACACACCCAAATCTCGATTGGGTCTTTGTTGGAGAATTTCAGACTCAAAACACGACTTACTGGAAAACAAATAAACAGCACTCATTCACTAACCACACTAACCTCAAAGAGTGAACAGCACTCTGCTACGACACACACACACACACACACACACACACAGACCCACTTGCGTTTTCTACATTATTTAAGGATCCCACACATAACCACACGTGTTTTTACTTCTTAAATTTATTTTTGCATTTTTTATATTTATACAGATACTTTTGAACTGCCCCTTCTAGGTCTGTGTCCACATTGTGCTTTTTAAAGATGCCATTGTCACATCATTTGATCTGCAATAGTTGAATTCCACCAACAGTTTCAGACATGCATGCTGTTACACTGGTTTTAATCAAGCAGCTTAGCTCGCTGGACCATGGCTGCAACATTGACAGTTCCCTCAGACTCTATGTTCTTAGAGCATCTGAGAGACGCTGCTGACGAAGCTCAAGCTCTAAAGAACAGTGGCTCAATATCATCATCATCAGTCATTAATGTAGTCATTACAAGTTAAATAACAATATAATAAACAAAATAGTTAAGCTGCAAGTGCACAGAGACAGACTGTCAATACGAACGTGACTATTTAGCCACCAGGTAAACTTAGCTTGTTAGCTTGGTGTATTTTCCAAAATGCTGTAGGCATGTTACGTAACATCAATGGTGATACCATTCGAAAATAATTCTCATTGTGCTTTTTTCCCCCCCAACATGGCATAGGGGCTAAGGGTGATCTCCTAACCTCAAAATTGCCCCTGGCAAGCAAGTGGGCCTTGCATGGTTACCTCGGCTGCCGGTGTGTGATTGGGTGAATGTGTGGGTGAAAGTGCTTTGGGAAAAAATGCAGTAAAGTAATGCTATCCATTTACAATAGATAGATTGATACGTAATCAACTCCGAAATTCAAGGAAGGAAGGAAATATTGTGCATGCATAAACCTGCACCACAGACTCGCTGTAGACCTAACGCGAGTGTCGGAGGTGACAGCAGGATGACATGCTATCTTGGTGTGGCAAACACAGGGTAGATCTGCATAATCATAGGGAGAACATGCAAACATACAAACAAAGGCTTGTGCTAGGTTTAAACAGTGCTAACTAAACACTGAGCTATATTTAAGGGCTTAGTTCCAGACTGAGTGCTGTGTATGGTCCACAGATCTCAGAGATGCCTTTATCTCTGAACTTTTGCAACATTACAGAACTTGCGTCTCGCCCGTCATTGCACAAACAAACCCACAGAATTTTTAATACTAGTCAATAAATACAGTGAATCTCACTTTTACTGTACTCAAAATTAAAATGTAATGATTTGCCATAAATTGTTGCATCTTGGACTTAATGGGGGCCTTTCAGATTATTGTAAGTGTAATATAGCCTCAGAAGTATCAGAACCTACAAATACGAATTCATTTGATCTACTCAAACAGGTTTGACATTACAGGCTTCTGAGAATTGTAATAAGAATACTAGTTAGACTAGATTGGATGATTATCTTGTTCTCCGTTTTTGTTGGGGTTATTTTTTGGCAAATTATGTGTGAGATGTTTTTTACAATTTGACATTTAGAGGACCTACTTTCTTAAGGAAGTTAAAGGTAAATGTAAGTTGTGGTATAGTTGTCTTGTTTTCTGTTGGAGTCTGAACTTGATCTGCATTGTTGTTAACTTGTTGGTTCAGTGTTTGTGTGCCTGAATTTGCATTTAATGAAGTCAAGCATGAATCCTTCCCTCTTTAGCCTGTTATGCAATAATGAGGTGTGTTTGTGTCTTTGAGGAGTTGAGCAATGATTCATCTTTCCCTGATGGCGTTGTGCATCCCATATAACTCACATACACACACTCTAACTGAGGATTCCCACTCATACTAAGATGACACCATGGACAGGCGCCACTCTGTCTCTGTAAGTCTGTCTCCCCTCAGTCCAGCAGGGATGGACTTTACAGTGCCTTACCATCCTGGGCTTGATATCATGTATTCCTGTAAGCAGGGTGCAAATTGACCCCTCTTCTGCACTCTTCATAATCCTGATAAATCACCATATTTCTGTTTTCAAACACAGCACTTTCCTCTATTATGGCTCATCTTGGGCTTGTTGAAAATAAGCCATCTGACACCAGATTCCTAAAATGATCTTCAAAAAAAAACAAAAAATAAAGAAAAAACATCTCTAGTTTCAGTAATCAGGAATGATCTTTAAAAATGAGCAATTTGTGTCTAAGTCTGCACAGATAGACATTATGTCTATGGCAGCGATATGCTTAATTTGTGTATTTGAAACGTGCATTTGATGTGACCTCTTTGCTTAACTTGGCTCTGGGAAAACTGCACATCATTGTCAAATGTCCTCTGCTGATTAATCCCAACAAAAGAGATAAATGAATGGGTAAAGGCTTTGACATGCTAAGTGATAAGGCAAATTTGCTGGGATCTGCATCTGCAGTCTGCTAATTGACCACTGCCTCCCATTAGCTAATTAACCATCATGTTATCCACCCATGCTGTTACCTTTTACACTTCTCAGCTAGCTTGTCTAGATCTGTATATAAATTCCACTAATCAGTGATCATTACCAGAACACAAGCTGAGCCTGAAACTGAGCCTGCACAGACAAATAGAAAGATATGAGGCAGAGAATGAAATAAGGCAGGAGTCAGTCTCTAAATATAATAATCATTAAATAGTGGCCCAGGCCCATTAAACCTAGCGGTAAGCAGCAGGGTGTGAGAAGCAGCCAGGTCCAAAGCGCAATACTGTTTACACTACAAATGCGGTTGAGTTACACCATGTACAGTAAAATGGGCCTGACTGCCAGTAACTCTAGTCACTTACCAACAAAAGCATCATTTCCTGAAAGCTCCTCCCCTCCTCCCTCCCTCTCCACCCCACCTCTCCCCTCCCCTCGCTGCTCTGCTCTCTCACTCGCTCTCCACCACCTTTTTTGAGAACTGAGGAACTAGTCCACAATCACTATGACTAAGACCTCTTTGCAAATACCTGACTGTCCTAGCACAGTAAGAGTCGCGTTTTAGTTGTCCTTTGGCGAGAGAAAAAGAGAGAAAAGAGAGAATGAATGTGTAAGGTCAGTGCCCAGAGCGTACCTGCAGTAGAGGCAGATGTGTGTGTTGAATCAGAGAGGAACTGTACAAGGACTAGTGAGGGTTCCACTGTTGGTTGGAAGGTGAACACCAACTGTTGTGACCAACACATGGAAGGAGTCGCGGCATTCAGGGACTCAAGGTGAAATAGGAGCATATGTCTGTGTCTGTGTCCCACACTGTCGTGTTTGGACCCATGTCTCTCATGCAATTCTGGACTAAATGGTATTCACAACTGGGACTACCACTTCCCAAGGTAATGTTACACTTCCTATCTTTTTAACTCATATTAAGCTGCGTGTGGTTGAAGTTCTCCTGTTCCTTTAATGCTTGTCGTTTTGTGGAAAACACATTTATTTGAGCTGCATGTTGCAGCTTGAAATGTGACAGACAAGGAAGCTTTTTATATTTTGTTGTTATTAACCTTATCTCTCTGATAAGGAGCATTACAGACTGGACACTTTATGGCTCACGTATGGCTGTGTTTTCAAAGCTTATTTCCTTGAATGAATTTTGAAAATACTTCCGTTTAATTTTGGCAGATGAAGGAGGAAGGCCTGTGTCTTCTTTGACTCATTGTATTCTCCATGGAACCTTTTGTCCACGCTCAGCACACTGCAAACCAGCATAAACCAGCATACTTTATTAAATTTTAATCAAAAATTGACAAGATCTGAGCTGTGCAAAGGGAAATTCTGTCAAAGTTTCTGATTAGCCTTGCAGATCAGTGAATCCAATGTGTTGTTTGATGGACAAATGAAGTGAAATGAAATGAAAAAGGAAGTTTTACTGTCCTGGCCACAGCACTGCTCTTGGATAAAATTGCTCCCTCTCCATTGAGTTTTGCGTTGCTCCACTCTTAGCTAGGCTTAAACCAAGCCACAAGTGTCTTTTGGCAAAATGTGCAAGCAGATAACCGATTTGGACTTGTGTTAAAGTTGGCTATAGCCAGCCGGTCAGTAAGGCCATTAGTTCGATGACTGCCTCACCAATCCTGCCAAATGGTCACGCATTTTGCCATCCAGACTCTCATTCCCAGCCAGGAAATATGACAAATGATTGCCTACCTCACTCGCTGTTGTCTTCCAGTAAGTGCTAGAACCTGATACCTCACTAGATCAAAATGTATTGCCTGTTTTCTGTGTGTGTTAAATACGGCCATTGTTCTTCTCTGCCGTAAAAGGGACTATCTTTGCTTTGTTGTTTGAGTGATTGGTCACTAAATGGGGCAGCGGTGATGAAATTGGACGCAGTTTTAGCCCGATGACTTCATAAATTAAGGCTTGCTTAGTTGTTTTCCACTCACAGTATCTGCTTGTCTTACTATTCAGCAGAAAATCTTATCGTCGCAAAATCTGAGGACATTTGTATGGCTGCTCGTCAGACCGAAAAGAACAATTGCAAAAGGGGCCAAATGCAAAAACGTTGTGATGTACGTCAGAGTTTGTCAAGAGGTACAGCACAAAGTGATATTTACAATTGAAAAAAGTATTTATTCAAAAATTCTAAAAAGATACAGGCTTGTACGGGCTGCATGTTGTCAGTTTCCTGGAGCAAGCCGTTACCTTTCAAGTTACGGGAAATGGATGAGCAATGGCGTAGAGGATGAATGACAGCATGTTTGGGGGGACCGATGATGACTGTGGGGGATGGGTACCGGTATTGTTGTTCTAACGATTTAAGTTTATTTGTGTGCTGTAAAGAGAAGGCAGCTCCATCTTAAATCTTCCTCAGAGCCCTTTGATTTTGTCGTCTCTGATGTCGCAGGTTTAGATTTATTTATTTATGTATTTATTTTTTTAGCACACTGGTCAACAGATGAAAATTTGACACCGGCACAGACGCAACATTGCAATTTACGGGTACTGACTATCCACAGCACGATCCTGCCCTACCGACCACAGCTATGTGGTTGTGCCTGTGGGTGGTTGTCAAGCACATGACAAAGAAAAGAAGGTTATTTGAGGTAATGAGCTGAGATCCCACGTGATGACACTTAACACATGGTGTTTGATTTTATAAATAAGGATAATTATTAGGTCAATTATAAATAAGTTTAAAATAAGGTTAAGCCTGGTATTAGACTACAAACATTTAGAGCTGATATATTCACAACTGAGGATGCAGTCATTTATTTAAGTAAGAAGTGATTTAGTAGAGTACATGCAAGTAAATAACAAGTAACAAATAAGTTATGGTGAGGTATTGCCAAATCTGCTTGAATTTTAAAGTTTGGGCTTTTTGAGATCATCCTACGTTTACATTGACTAATAACTACTGTCCACCAAAATTGAACATTAATAAAACCTTTACCACAAAATGTTCACTCCGAAGACAATAAAACTTTGGTCCACTGTGTGTATGCTGTTTCCAACAATATAACCAATTTACATGATTAGATTCTGAGTTGGTTGTTCCACTGTCAGAATTTGCTCGTTGGAACATAGTTATATGTGAGTGTTTTAAGTGGTGGGATGCGCTACTGACGCAAAAACTGTCTAGTACACTGTGTTGTAATTTTGGCATACGTGAGACATCCTCTTGCGTCAGCATTCCCCTCACTGAGGTCATCAGTTCAAGCAAGCCCTCCTTTTCTCACATATAAAGGCAAATGAAATCATGCAAACACGCCCCCCGACATACACACACACACAGAGGAACTACTGTTAGCTTTTTCCATGATGTATCTTATGCAGTATATTACCTTAAACATGTCAGTTCTTTCCTTTGTCTCTGTCGTCATTGGTTCAGAAGTTCAGCTCATCTCCATGGCATCCCTCTGTGGGTGACCTCCTGTTGGCACTTACACAACTTTTTAACCCTTTTTTATCTAGATGGGACACAAGAGAAGGAAATGCGTGTTTCTTCCAAGTGGAACATTTGTATTGTGTTCATTGTGGACTTGTTCGACCAGTTTCTAATTGTCTCAGTTATCTTAGGTCCTCCTCAGGAGAGGCCTTTTTTTGATGCAGCTATCACTGTGTAACTACATGGGACACTTGACATGGCATTGCTTTAGGTTCCCGGAACATAGGAAAACACTGGAAAATTCCAGGGATCTTGTTAGCAGCTATTCATCCCTGGCTTGGTTTGCTCTGACTTGGCAGGACATAAAGGCCTGCCTGTCAGGTTGCTAGACTGTGTCTTCCTTTCTGATTGGCTTGGAGTAGTTATTCTGGGACAGGCTAGACTGGGCTGTTTGTGGGCGAGACGAGGGTGACACAGTTGCTTCCTCGACATTTGTTTACTCCTGTTCTGGAAATTTCCCCTGACATCTGCAAAAATGTGAATACCATGAAAATGCATCTTCAGCCAGCATTTGCACAAGACAACAAATGTCACCAACCAGCCTTATTAAGAAAAGTGGTTCAAATATCAACAGATGTGCAAAATAAGCCATACAACAAATGTAAGAAAAGTGCTCTGTGGTTGTCTTGTTTCATGTTTGTATTTACAGCCTAGAGCTTCTGCTGAGGAAAAACACTCCCGGCCGTTATCTCATCTCATGATGAGCCGACCCCCACTCAGCGACATTCCGAACAGCCCCAATTTGTTACAGAGAGCCAAATAGCAAATGCAAACCTAAACATCTGAAGGCTCCTTGATGGCTTAATGTTGAAGTTGAACAGATAGGCCATAAGGTCTGTGCTGAGTTTAAGGGAACTGCTAAGAATGCCGTGCTGTTTAAGTCACAGTTGGTCACATATGTCAGGGATATGTCTGGCAACTTGGCATAAGACACACTTACGCATATTTGTCGTATATGTGGGCCCTGGCCATGTTGACTATATTAACGTCAACAGCTGACCTCAGAGGGGATAGGCCGGGGTTGGGGGTTGTTCGGTCAGAAACATTCACACACAGATAAGACATACAAGGTCAAAGAAGGTTAAAAAAAAATCTCTGTAATCCACCTTCACTGTTCAAACGACGCCACTACTGCCTTCAAAAGTTTTTACTTTACTCACACGTCTTTGCTATTATTAGCCACGCAGCCTATTGTAACATCCAAGTGGCCAGGCTGTTAAAGGTTGCTGCTTTTATTGGCCACAGCAGGAACAACTCTTATTCAGTGCAACGCTGTGTAGTAGAGAGTGGCAGGTAGAGAGTTAAAATAATGTTGTTGACTTAGATCCAGCTTCTTGCAGTGAAAATAAGTGCTGCGTTAAACAGAGTCTCTTCCTGTTGCAGAGTTCTGTGGGAAAGCAAAAGTAGAGTAAACACTTAATGAGGCTAAAAGAACAGAGGAGGGGAAAGAAATGAAGACTGGATTTAAAAGATGGAGAGAATAGAATGAGAATATGTCAGATGTTGAGGTCATATGAGGTGTATGTATGTGTGGGTGTGTGGGGTAAGTGAGAGGGAAGGGCGGCTTTCCTTCTCTGCCTTGGAAAAGCAGCCAAACTGGCAGCTTGTAGGAGGGGAAAGCCCCGGTCCTGGCCTGGCCTGGCTTGGCCTGGCCTGGCCTGGCCTGGCTTGGCCTGGCCTGGCTTGCATGCCTGCCAGCTGCCGTCTGAGGCCTCAGCCTGGCCTAGGAAGATTGGGGAGGTTATTGAGTTCAACAGGATACAGCATAAAGATTCATTACCTTGAGCTGTCTTTTTTGTTGACTGTTGTACATTGTAGCAGTGCCGTAATTAAAAACTAAAAAAAAGCAATAAAAAAAGCATGAAAACAATTTCAAACCTAATGCAGCTTATGGGGAATCATCATAAGCGCATTATTCTTGTAAGGGTTTGCGCTTAAGAGACATTTCAATTTGATAAATCTCATTTCTATTCCATCCTCTTAAATGTGGTCTCTGCCAGTGATTCACTGCTGTTATTGATGGAATTGGAGAGAAGAAACAGGTTTTACTTGAATAGGAGAGCCACAGACACACGGGTCAGTGGATAAGATGTGAAGAAGATGGGCTTGCTAGACCTCCTTGTTTGGAAATGACTAAGTTTATCATACAGACAGCGTCATTATAGTGGCTTTCCTTTTATCAGCACCAGCTGGGCCCCCCTCCCCTCTTTCCTTGCAGAGCCACAGACTGCGTGACCAGTGTACAAAATAAGCAGATAAATACTATTTGTTAAAGTCTCATATTTATTTCAGCCTGGATGTACTTGGCAGCAAGTTAAGAAAAAATATTACCATCTCTGTGGCACACTATGGGTTTTCCTTTTTTTTCATTATTGTGTGACACAGTTTAAAGTGAACTGTAATAGACTGAACTGTGGAGCCTAGCTGTTGGTAGTTTATTCTAAGAAATTATCCATTTATTTCAGATGATAACCCACAAGAGCTATTTTTCCCTTTCCCTGCAGCATGTCATAATTAATTAGGTAATCAGGCAGACAATTGTCAATAACCAGCTTAGACATAATTTATTGCTTCTGTGGATACAATGTGTGGCCTGTTCATCTTCTATTTGAGATTTCCTCCTTTAGGTGTGAGTGATGATGTACTGTGTTATAGGCAGGTTGGCAAACAGAGGCCAGTACAGGGGCCAACATGAACACACTACGATAAGGCAATAGTTAAAAAATTGAAGATGTCACCAAGTGACAGACTTTATTAATTTATTTGAACCCCTTAAACATTTGTAAATGATTTAGTAAAGACCACTTCAAGGTAAACAGCTCAGGTTTATTTAAAAGGATTTGGTTACATAATTGATCACATTAATGGTTACATTAGTTTACCTTTTACAGTTGATTATACCTCACAGATTTGGCTTTTTATTTTATTTCACACATTGGGGAGAAATTTTAAATATTATACATAAAAGTTTCCCATAGATTTCTCCTTTTTCTACGTGTTGATTATCATTTCATACAGATTTCCCTGAGAATTCATCCTGATATAGTCGTCATCTTTGGAAACTGTGTTTTTCACTACAATTTAAAACCAAACTTTGTAGAGTTAACCTTAGGTTACTTCAAGGGTTTTAAGAGGTTAAAGATGGTACATTTCTACAGGCATTACTTGACATTCCATACTTCCCCTTTCACACCATAAAAGCAAGGAGTCGTATATTTGTCTTCCTATGTATACTTCTCAGACGTGTCCACCTTTTTGGCATATATGGAGGACAGACACAAATCACTGATAATATTGTAAACGTGCAGTGTGTAAGCCATAAAGGGAGGATGCATCAGAATTTACAGCAGAAACAACATATTTTAATTTGTTTCATTGAGTGAGAGAGGATTGTAAAATATAAGATTGTGTGCCGACGGCTCGAGGAAGTAAGTCAGATTATCATCAGAGCAGTTGGAATTCAAGTCTTATCTGTGCTTGGCAGGGCCCATTTGAAGGCGCAGCCGATGAGCCTCTCAGGTTTGTTCCTGCCAGGTTACAAACAGTGCTGCCCGTGTTCCGCCCTGCTACGCAGCTCTACTAGCGCGGCACCGAGGCCGGCCATGTCTCGGTTTATGCTAACCAATCTGCTGTCACTTGTTTGTTGTTCCTCTTGAGGCGACACCGAGTCAGCACACCAGAGTGACACCATTTGTTACTTGGTTCACACGGTGTGGAAAACGCTGACAACTTTGTGGTCGTACGCCGAAACTATCGCGGAAGAGGACCGCAGCGGACATAACCGTCTGCTGAGCGGGCACGCGCCACACAGCCCTCCGGTGGCCACTGACGGCGCGTCGACGTACACACGGAGCGCGTGTTTGAGTTCGGAAAATGGATGAACGTGGATTGAACGTTCGTCGAATTGGCTCAATTCCACCCTCCCACCGCTACAAACGTTGTTTTCGATTTCTTTCGGCTACTTCTGTGTTCTTAGGGCACCAATATTATCGATGCCTTGGACGGTAGTCGACACGTCAGACGTTTCACTCATTTCACGTCATTAGTCATGTGACTGTTTACGTGAGACCACCACCGCCGGAGCGCACTCACGCATTGGTCGTTATACCTGTCCCGTTACTGACTCGACGGTCTGGATGCAAAACATATCAAACAATGGTCAGTTACAGCCTGAATAGATCCATTGTCATGTGGTTCAGTTAAGTACATAACATTTCCAGGAAAGTGTTGCTTTTGCTGAAGCATTTTTCCAACTTTAACTTTAATAGTGGGGATTAGTTTGAAACCACCCGTTTAGTATCAACAGCTGTCCAAGCTTATTGGAGATTTGGGTTTTAGCGTGTGTCTTCATGTTTATCAGAGCTTGGGCCACAGTTGTGTGTGGAACATGCCTCTGCTGACATGTGTCCCCCCTCAGACAGAACAACCAAAAAAAAATGAGGGAGAGGAAGGGGCCAGGCAGACAATAATTTGTGAGGATAACAGAGCAAACATGAAGCAACTCAGTAAAGTAAGTAGAAAGCGAGGCCTTATTTGTAAGGGTGTGGTATCAATATTTCACAGGGATTCCATCCACATCCACCAGTTGCCCCAGCAATAGCAGTCCACTCCTACTTTTAGAACTCATGTCTGCTCTTGCCCTTGGGGAACAAACACTCTCTATGAGAAAGGAAAAGGGAAAAATAGGTTGCGTGAGCTGCCAGCAAACACTGATAATCTGCGTACTGTACTCTTTTCAAAACACAAGATGCCGTAGCAGGGTCAGTGGGTTTCTTTTTTCTATGGTCCGGTCCAAGAGCAATAACATGTATATGTAAACCAACATGGTCTCACAGGGATGTTTACCTCCTTCACTGGACCCCGTTGTCACATGATGTAGTCATCTTAACACTAAGAACACTGCATTTTGCCTTCTCGTTGCTGTGAAACATTTTCAGATGAACTGTTGGTAATTGCAAACAGACAGCTTTGGAAGAAGCCAGTGTAGCTTCTCAGCATTAATCAGTCACAGCATATTGCTGCGAATGACTCACAATCGTAATTCATCATTTGTCTCTGCTGTGTTTGTACAGTCAGTTTTCTGCTTCTGGTCTTCACAACACTCTGATGTGCTGACTGTATGTAATCCAGAGAAGAAGAAGCACCTCAAACTACTCCTCTGGGGGAGATGTAGCAATCTGTATTTCATATTAAGATGTTGTTATCGCAACCCATTTTTCAAAGCTCATGTTACAGCTTTTAGTACATTGCAAGGCTGTAACAAAATAAGTGTTAGGCCTGGACCTGTGGCAATTTTGTGGGTGGGTGCTACTACAAAAGCACCAGAGACAGTACCTGAATAATAATTGTGTGGGTGTCACATCTTCCTCCAAAAGCTAGAACATCAGGCAAGTGGCAGTTAGCCATGATATCAGACAATTGCAATAATTTCTCTTTTTATAATGTAACTTTGTATATTGTATTTTGTTTGTATGGTATAATTTATATATTATCCAAAAAAATATACCAAATCTTTTCTATTTTCTGTGCGAAATGAATTTTCACCATTATGCCCTCATCTTTTGAACTAGTATGTCTTCTTTTTTTTTTCAACATTCCCATCTTTACATTATTAAATTCATTCTTCATATTTTAAAAGTTGTGTCCAGACATGTTTGCATTCCCATTATTTTGATTAACTTTGTTTAGAACTATATAATACTTGAATATTTTGCACAAGCAATTAGATTGTGAAATCACTGAATTAGTGAGTTGGACTCATGTTGGTGGCGCACAACAAATACAACAGACTTACACTGAAGGTTACATAGATGGATACATACTCCCATATCTTCTATCAGCTATGTCCTCTCTGTGTTTTCCATTCCCTGTCCCCTCACTCCCTGTCTTCCCAAATCCATGTTTATATGTCCCAGGGGGGCTGTGGGTGCCTGTGGGAGGCTAGTTAAAGAACATGGCATGTTAATGGGTTGGAAAGGATATGAATAGGGGGGCGACTGGAAGGCAGCCATGGCTGAAATGACACACACAGATACAAGCACTCCCATTATGACTGCCTCTCGCTTTCTACTTTATATGCTCGTGCTCACATATCTGTGTGCCACTAGATTTTGGGGGTTTTTTTGGGCTCCTCACATAGCTCCCAGAACAGAGCAGTGTTGGCTGAAACACAGAGTGAATGTGCCACCAGTAGTGTCTACGGTTCACCACCACCACAGGCACTCATTTCTCAACCAACTTGAATAGTCCAAGTTCGGTCTGATAGCATGTGATTTTGTTTAGATTTATTCTTTTTTTTCTCATGCAGGCTGATGGTGAAAGTTAGAAAAGGTGTTGAGCTAAGGATGCCCACAGTACATTTGTTTTTACTTAGGAATAATATATACATCACTTTAAGAATGTTTGCCTCTTTTTAAGTGCAAGAAAATCAATGAGTCGTTAGTCTGCCCTACGTTTTAACACTGCTGTGGAGGGAAAACTTAACACATCATCCTCTCTTTCCCTGCCTCCAGGATCTGTCCTGCATTGATGACCTCTCCAACAACTCTCTGTTCTCCTCTCCGGCTGACTCGCTGTCAGAGTATGCTGATACCCAGTCCTTCATCAGCACAGATAACCTAGCCGCGGTGCCCACCCTCTGGGACGTCAACACTAGTACTGCCACCCCACCAGCACAGAGCCAGATAGAGGTCAGTAGCAGGGATGCATAAGCACAACCAGCAGAAGCACTGACTCACACACCAGTTTACAGGTCGTATTACAACTTTAATGGAATATGAACATGTTTTAATCTGCACAAGCGTGTTGCTTTAGGAAGAGGTGGGTATCAAACATCAGCACACAGGGTCAGATGTTCATCCCTGTTGTGGCAACATTAATGCTGATCTGGCACACTGCCACATGTTTTCTCTCCATGCTGGTTTTATGTAAAGCCTCTCTGTGTGATATGTGATTCTTTTACTCAGCTGAATCTCTTTTTAAAGGGCTGGGTTACCCAACCCTTCACCTGACTGCTGTTTATGCAGGCCTCACTGTATTGCTCCTGGTGAAAACTGCTTTAGCCTTAATCACTGATTCATTTGCCAGTACACGGAACCAACTAATCACTTGGCACAAAGACTTAACAAGGCATTCTCTCCTGTTCATTTTTTGATCATAACCAATACCAATCAGTTTCTTAATCTCCTGGAAGTGAAGCAGGGTACTATTACATGTTGTAATCATCTCGGTGTGGACAAATAAACAATGGTGAGATTTGGCAGATAACCAATCACCATGTCATAATTTGGCCACACAGTGACAGATATGCAAGTAAGACATAGAGATCTATCGAATAAATCAATCTATAATAAAAGCAAATGAAACTTTGATTCATGCTAATTTAAATCAATGTATTGCCTTAATCGGAATCAGCTTTATTGGCAAAGTACGCTTACACATACAAGGAATTTGACTCCAGTTGTCAGTGACTCTTTTTTTTGGTGCACTTGTTACCATAATTAATCACAGGATTGCAAGTTTTTCTAGAATACCAATGAGCCGTGTTTGAAGGATCAAATATTTTTTCTTTTTCGTTTCTAAAGAGGAAACAGCAAAATGTATTTTTGTAATCTTGCTGTACAGCTGTGAACATAAAAGGCTCAGTTATGATAAAGCAGCAGAGTAAATGTTCTCCAAAGAGTCAGCCAGTTGATGAAATGCTGTGAAATGACTCATCGGAAACTGTACCAAGACTCATCACATTTATGCATTTACACTCATAGTGTAATTACTAAGATTGATTTAAGTGGAACTTTTGCAGGGGTGATGACAACCCAGCTGTATATCTGCTGTGAATAGAAATAGATTTAGTTAAAACAGTTGAATTTGTGTTGCTAAATTTGAGGTACATGTGACCTTACAGATATGTTAAATCATAAACTTTGGTACAGGAACTCATCTACCACAGTCCTCAGGTCAGTCATCTGAAAGCAGCATTGCTCTCGAGTGCTGTCTGTTCGCTCCCAGTTTACCTTTGAGGCCTCGTTGAATGAGATGGGTCGGGATATGTCTTTTTGATATGAATCAGAGAGAGCACGTTTATTTCTCCAGCCTTTTGAATGCCTTTTATCTTTTCCTTTTCATTTCGTCCTTATTTCATCCATTATGTTCCACAGACACACACTGGCTTTATCTGCTCTTTGTTTGCGTGTTGTTGTTGTTGCTGGCTTTTCACCGGCACAAATTGCATTTTCTTGAGTGCTGCTCCACCAGACATCCATGGACACACACACACACACACACACACACACACACACACACACACATACAGTCATTACTCATCATGATTTTTTTCTCTCTCTCTGTCTTCTGCATTTGGCACTATGTTTATTTCATCATTTTATGTTTTGTTGACAGCTGAATGGTGGCAGCAGATTTCAGGGCTTGGCCAGTTTGGAAGATATAACCGCTGCTATCAGCGCCCCACCTCTAGGAGGATTCCAGGTAGCCGTGCCGACCTTCTTAATCTGAGGCAAAAAGAGAAATCTGGCAGCTTCCTCTTACCTTTCTAAAATACGCAGACTATTTCTTCTGCTTTCCAATCTTGCATTACTTTATTACAGTGTTACAGTGTTAATTGTAATACATTGGTGTTGAAGTGATGCCTTGCCTTCTTGCCACAGAAAGAAAAGAAGAAAGAAAGAAAGTATTACCCTATATTACATATACTGTACATAAGGCACATTGCATAGGGAATAACCTTTTCACACTGGTTGTAAGACAGAAATTTAGTGTTTATCTGTTAAAATGGCATCCTTTACCGCACTCTGAGACAGACGGTATGGTAAATGTTTATGAAGGGGACAAATGTGATAGAACTTGCGCATTTGGATGGCACTTGAAATCACAGAGTGAGTTTTTTCTTTTGATCAACCCGCTTGCTTTTGGCTTGCCAAAGATGATCTGTCGCTGTCCTTATGATGACCAATTTAATCATTTTATATTTTTGGGCCATCAAAGGTGTTAACCAAAAAATGACTTTCAAGTCCAATTTTGGGTCACCTTTTCCTTGAAAACACACAGATGCTGATTTGGAAGGTATTACAATTATAAGTAGACCAATGAGATCATCTATCTATCTATTATTGCATACTTTGGCCCTAAGATTTCTCCCGGATTGTTGGCAAAAAACTAATTTTCATTTTGGAGAACAAAAAAAATTACAGGCCTCATCCCCATGTAATTCATTTACTGTCCTAATAGGGAATTTTCCTCAATCTGTAAAGTGACATTTTGTGTCAGCACTCAAAAACTCATTTCTTTCTTTCTGCTTCTGTTGGTTTGTTATTCGTTGAACTAATGAATATTTCTCTACTAATTCAAGGGCCTGCATATGTGCTGTACTAACGTCTCACCAACCGCTAACCTGCCTCTGACTTTCAGCTTTTTTTCTCCTCCATAACTCCTCCTTTCGTTTGAAACATTAAGTGTGTGACATAATAACCACAAGCACGGGTGCTAAAGCGATTTCCTCAACTGAAGCTCCTTGTCTGTTTCTAGACTCAGAGAACCCAGACCCAACCAGAGGAGGAAGAGGATGCTGAGGAAGAGGAGACGGAGGAACTGGGACATGTAGACACATATGCTGAGTACAAACCTTCCAAATGTAGGCCACCAGACTGAATGTCACCATCCAATTACTGATTAATTTGTCTGCTTTTTAAAATGACAAGCTGTTTTTCCCAGTCTGTTATTAAAGTGGTGGTAAAAAGATTTTCCTGTCTTTAAATTACTGCTCTGCTTTTTCCTCTGTTCAGCCACTATAGGAATTTCTCATCCGGACATAGTGGTGGAAACTAACACATTATCCAGTGTTCCTCCTCCTGACATCACATACACTCTGTCCATCCCTGTGCCAACCATTAACAGTGGCATGTTGTCGGCTTTGCAACTTGAGGCCATCATCTACGCCTGCCAGGTACACACGTACACTCCTGTCATTTTGGAACTGTAATTTTTTTTAACTCTTAAGTTTGCATTCGCTCATGCCTTTTATTGTTTTTGCACCCTCAGCAACACGAGGTGATCCTTCAGAACAACCAGCGGGCAGGCTTCCTAATTGGAGATGGGGCAGGAGTGGGGAAGGGACGCACTGTGGCTGGAATTATCCTGGAGAACTTTCTTAAAGGAAGGAAGAAAGCACTATGGTAAGAGTGAATATTTATTGTTCAAATAGCTCTCATCTAGTGAACACAAGTTCATTCTGAAACCAAACCAATTCCCGCAACACTTTAGTTATTGATCTATATGATTTGTATCAAGTTGATTTTGTAGATTCTACATGTAGAAACTGGTTTGTGGAGTAGTCAAACATTTTTTTTTACAAATTTAACCGTTCTTGCCTTCAGGTTCAGCATATCCAATGATCTGAAATATGACGCAGAGAGAGATCTCAAAGACATAGATGCTCCCAGTATTCCTGTTCATGCCTTAAACAAGGTGAGCTCAGAAAATAAGTTTGGATTTCGTGTCTTGGAGGCTCCCGTGTACATGTTTATAAAACATGTTATGAACACAAAGTCACTGTTTTAATCTTTGGATATTATAGATTAAGTATGGAGACACAGCTACCTCAGAAGGAGTCCTATTTGCGACTTACTCTGCGCTGATTGGAGAGAGCCAGGCAGGGGGGCAGCACCGGACGAGAATCAAACAGATCCTGGATTGGTGCAAGCCAGACTTTGATGGAGTCGTATCCTTTCAGTGAAACAATTTCAGATTGAGTAATGATATAATATAAAATATATCAGTCATTAGGAAATATCTGAATTATATATTTTAAATACTCTCATTCTCAACTTTGTGCATTTCTGTTGTTATTGTTCTACTTTTGTACCATTTAATATCTGCGTTGCTTGCCCTTGACCCTTACCGTTTTTAGATTATTTTTGATGAATGCCACAAAGCTAAGAATGCTACATCCACAAAGATGGGTAAGGCAGTGCTTGACCTGCAGAACAAACTGCCACGGGCCAGAGTGGTGTATGCCAGTGCCACAGGTAAGTGCACGCATAGAAATCTACGTATTCCTATGATCTATGATCTCTCCCTTTGATTCTTCTTTTGTCCTCCTTAACCTACACACTCCTTAAATCATCTATGTCACCATGTCTGCTTCAGGTGCCTCTGAGCCAAAGAACATGATCTATATGAGCCGCCTGGGAATTTGGGGTGAGGGCACGCCCTTCAGAATCTTTGATGACTTCCTGCATGCCATCGAGAAGAGGTGGGTGGGGTGACATGCATAAATACACATTTATAAATTTAATTTTCCTTTCAATCCTGTAGATGCACATTTCTAAATTTTTATGCTTACTAGAGTTTTTGTATCATGTTGTGCCTGGTTAACCTTGATTGTATGTTGAATGATGTTATAATTAAATATCTATATATAATAAATACGTTTTTTCTTTACAGAGGTGTGGGTGCCATGGAGATAGTTGCCATGGACATGAAAGTGAGCGGGATGTACATTGCCAGGCAGCTGAGCTTCTCAGGGGTGTCTTTCCGCATTGAGGAGATCGGACTGGATAATGACTTCAAATTAGTCTATAACAAAGCTGCCAAACTGGTGAGTAATGTTTGTGGGTCTACTTTGTGTATGTGTAGTCAACTGAGCATGTGATTGAAAATTCTATGCTTTAAACTGACCATTCACACATGGAAACTGTCTCCAGTGGGCAGAGGCGCTGCAGGTGTTCTTGCGTGCAGCTGATGAGCTGGGCCTCGTAAACAGGAAGTCTCTGTGGGGGCAGTTTTGGTCATCTCACCAACGCTTCTTCAAATACCTCTGCATCGCTGCCAAGGTCCGCTGTCTGGTAGAGCTGGCCCAGAAAGAACTGGAGGCTGGGAAGGTCAGCACATCACAGTATGCTAAGAAAAAGCACAGCAAGTCCATTTAGGGTGGAGCATAAAGAAAAAAAAGGACATAAAGGGACATTAAGATTTAAAGAAATTAAAAAACAACTGTGAAACAATAAAAGGAGATGTTGGCTCCTCTTTAGGTCATGAGTCATACAATCATGTATACTGTGGAAAGTTAAAAATAGCTTGAGGAAAATCCAAACAGGAACTGATACATATAAGCGATTGAAGGACCTCAAGATTTTTGTTGGTGTACTACTCCACAGTGCATTGTCATCGGGCTGCAGTCTACTGGAGAGTCCCGAACCAGAGAAGTCCTGGACGAAAATGACGGGCATTTGGACAGATTTGTTTCTGCTGCAGAGTGAGTGAAATGGAATGTTCTCAGTGTACATTTTATTATGTTATTATTTGTTAATGTGTTTTACTGTGTGTAATGCACTTGAGGAATTGGCTTTCAAGCTCTCTTGAGTTTCACAAAAGGTTCACTCAAGAACAAAAATTGCTGCAAATCACTGTCTCCTAATTTGGAAATTGTTCAGTCGTAAATATATCCTTTGAATTGTATATTTTCTAGTTGTCATTTGTTAAATTGAATAAGTTAACATGAGCATTTGATCAGCCTCTGACTTGGTAAAGAAAACATTGGAGAGAGCCCGTTTGTTTGACCTCCACGTCATTTAGCAGACATACAGTATGTGAATGTGTGACTACGTCTCCCTGTCAAAATCTGATGGCTGTAATAAGACCGGACCAGAGCTGTACACCGTTTACATGCCAGAACTGCCCTGTGTTGTGCTGATTGCTTCCTAGTGAAAATTCTTCTTTGTCTTTCTTCCTACGTTCTCCCTGTTTTCAACAGGGGAGTATTCCAGTCTCTGGTACTCAAACATTTCCCGTCAGAGAAACAGAGAAGAGAAAAGGCGCCAGGAAATAAGAGAAAACGTAAGTGAAGAGGATGCATTAGTCACACCCTTTAATATTAATACATGAATTTCCATGTTTTCTCTATTGTATGTAGCCTGTACTTAAGCTTCCATTGTCCTTCAGCCTGTTTAGTAGTTAACAGCATGCTCTGGTTATCTGATTTATTATGGTGTTGCCAATCAGGTAAACCAAGAGGACGCCAGCCCAAATTTCCTAAGCACACAGTTGACAGTGGTGGCGTGATCAACATCAGCGATGACAGTAGTAGTGACTCTGATGGCATGGACACCGACTCCAACTCCTCACCAGACTCCCTGCTTGACAACGATGATGTCATCTTTGTCAACCATACTAGCTGCCACACAGGTTTGTGTTGTGTGTTATGAAGAGACAAATAGTCTCCATATAAGAGGATAAACTCAATTATCATTAAATTTTCCTGTCTAGGCGTGTCCAATCTTGATCAAACAAATGCATGTCTAGACAGCAAAATCAATAGGTGTTATTTTGGTGACTCTGGGCCATAAGGGTCACAGTGGTTAATGTTTCCTCTGCTTTCTGCTCACAGCCAGGATTGAGGAGATGAAACATGGCCTCCTTAATAAAATAGCTGAGCTGGGAAAAGAACTACCTCTCAATACCTTGGATGAGCTCATCGATAAATTTGGGGGACCAGATAAAGTCTCCGAGGTATGAGCATGAGAGTCCATATTGACCGTGATAGATAACAAGTTCTTAAAACATTAATTATAAATATGAATTGGTGAAGTACTTCATATGTTATCTTTTATTTAATGTTTTAATTTTATTTCATTACCAAAGATGACTGGTCGTAAGGGTCGTGTGGTGCGTCGTCCCGATGGCACCGTTCGTTACGAGTCACGGGCTGAACAGGGCCTTACAATTGAACACATCAACATTAAGGAGAAGGACCGCTTCATGGGTGGAGAGAAGGTCAGATACATCAATCAGTTTGGTCAAAACTTGACAGATGTGATTGTTGTTGAAAGATGTGAAAGTGTGTAACTAATCACACTTGAAACCACTCTCACTTTTTTCAGTTGGTAGCCATCATCTCAGAGGCGGCCAGTTCTGGGATTTCCCTGCAGGCAGACAAGAGGGTGAAGAACCAGCGGCGCAGGGTCCACATGACTCTGGAGCTGCCCTGGAGTGCAGACAGAGCCATTCAGCAATTTGGTGAGTCTGAAACATTGAGAGGGATTAAATGTACGAGAGCGGAAACTAATTTAACAATGACTTTTCCTTTCCCAGAAAAAGTGCTTGTGTTCCAGGAGTAGACTGCATATCATTTAATCTAAAGCCTCAACCTTGTTCTGTGAAGCACATTAGAAATAAATCTAGCATCTGTGTATGATAAAGTCCTGACAATGAAGAAAATTCCCAACCTTCACTTACAATCACATCTGTCTTTTCTTAGTCCTAGCTTGTCTCGTGGAGCGTATACGTGACTGTTACAGAGTTTAGAGTCATTTAAAAAAAAAAAAAGACTGATGGTCATGAAACTCACAAAATTAATTTCTCCGGATATTATTAATACATGGCTTGTGTGTAAATTAATGTGAATTAATTCAGATCAGCCACGATTTACTATTTGCCTTGTCAGAGTTGCTTCAGTTACTGCTTGGGGACAGGATCACTTCAAGGAGCCTTTTGCACACAAGTTTGGGTTTACAGCACAAGTCTTAATTGTGTAACAATATGTGTTGCCTTCTCTCACCAAATACAGCTGATAATTTCAGGCTAATTGTTTCAGATTCAATGGTCTTTAGCTAGCAGTGAATTGGAACTTATGTCGTAAAAATTTGTCATATTGCGAATAATCAGAACAGCATCATCATTTTGATGCTTTCAAAGGCCAATAAATTAATTTGATTAATTAAACACTCCTGTCAATTAGACATTGCTTGTCAGTCCTGCTTCTTGTACGCACACACAAACAGCCATGAGTGAGTAGATGAATTAAGTGTTTGCAATAAGAACTATATTGTAATTCTTTCCATTAGCAAGCTGCTGTCTAGCTGGAAATTCCAATCAATGTCTTAAGGGCGTGTGTGCTTTTTCAGCAAGGCCCTCTTTACACTTAACTTGACAATCAAACACTAACAGTTGTATATTTTAAAATTATTTTCTAGTCTTACATTAAATAGAACAAACAGTTTTTACAACACGAACAGTAAGTTCATCTGTATGGGATAAGGGATATGATGCAGAATACTCTCTAATCACGGTAGGCACCTCTCTCCTGGCTTACCTTTGTCTTTCCCTCGACTTTCCAGGTCGCACCCACCGGTCCAATCAGGTCACAGCTCCAGAATACATCTTCCTCATCTCAGAGTTGGCTGGAGAGAGACGTTTTGCCTCCATTGTGGCAAAAAGACTTGAGAGCCTGGTACATATCATAACATTATAGATGGATTTCTGAATGCATTCCTTTTTCCGTTCTTTAACTGGGTAAAATCTGTTCAACAGAAGCATATCCTATTCATCCATTTGCCTTATTGAGTGTGAGAAGCATAATTGTTTCCATGTAATTAGAGAGGATCTCTCTTTTATGTTTATTGATTGTTGTGCTCTGGGTTGCCATTGTTGAGACTGTTTGCCTCTTCACCCTTCCCTCACCCTCTTCCCTGGGTTTTCCCCTATAGACTCCCAGAGGCTCTTTTATTATAGTTGGCTCACATGTGATCAGAATATACTAAACCTCAAGTAATGCCTTCTTTGCCTCTCAATCTTAATAATGGAAATTTAAGTAAGTGGGCGGAAACGAAAGAACTTTGATTATGTCCGTATTTATTAATACATTCAGCGATGCAACAGTGTGATAATTGTTTTGGAGAAAAGGAGGGAGCAAGTGGAATGGCAGTTCCAGGAAGTCATCTCCCTGTGTGCCAGCCCCGTGCGGTAATCTGCCATTAGAAGAGGTCACATCCAGTGTGCCTGCCTGCCTGAACCTGAAACAAAAGCAAGCACACAGTCGCTCAAACTAGAGGACTGAATACCTTTGTAATTGGCTGTCTCCAAATACGTGGTGAAGTCATATTTGGCAGGGTATTTCTTTGTTTTGGTGTCTGGGTGTTGGGGACATTTGTTTGTGGGTAGAGCCAGCAGCTGGTCGCTAAATTTTCCCTCAACTCCTTCAGAAAGGTTCGCTTGAATGGTCAACACATGTCGAAAAGGCAGGAAAGGCTCTTTGTTCTCAGTAATGTTCTGATTTTCACGCCAAATGCCCAGGTTGCATATGTTTGATGGAGAAGTGTCAGAATAGTGCTAATATGGCACGGTGACAGTGTTGCTGATCTTCTTTACAGGGTGCATTAACCCACGGGGACAGGAGAGCCACAGAATCCAGAGACCTAAGCAAATACAACTTTGAGAACAAGGTACGTTTAAGTCTAAAAAATTATGCCGTTTAACACAAACAATTGATGGTCTGTGGTACACTTGGCCCCTAACTGCATTTTTGTTTTTTTGCAGTATGGCACCAAGGCTTTAGATAAAATAACCAAAGCCATCCTTGGCCACATAGAGAACAAGGTGCCAGCTCCCAAAGACTACCCTGGAGGTGATGGCATGTTTTTCAGAGGTATGTTTGATGACATATGTGGACACCGTTTCAGCAGCACCCAATTTACTGTGATTATTTCAAACAAATGTTGTTGTCTTTCTATGTTCCAGACATGAAACTTGGAATGATGGATGTGGGTATCTTTTGTAAGGAGCCTCGTTTTGGAATAAGTACTGAGAAAGGTAGCTTAATAAAATGTATCAATGCAGACCACCTACCTTAAGTGGAGTTTATTTCTGTTCCTATATCAGCACAGGTTCAGCCCTGTTAACTGTGCTGTGTTGTTTTCTCAGACTGCAGCATCACCAAATTCCTAAATCGCATCCTGGGCCTGGAGGTCCACAAGCAGAATTATCTCTTCCAGTACTTCACAGACAACTTTGACTACCTGATCGAGAAGGACAAGAAGGAGGGCAAATATGACATGGGAATCCTAGGTACAGATGTCTAGACTAACTCAAAAAGGCTTTAGGAGTGACTCATACAACAACTCAAAGTCAATGAACCTCAAGTTTGTCTGGTTTTACCTGTTCTGGATATAGCCAGATTGTGTCTGGCTATATCTGTTGTAATGCTAATTCACCTCTCACTCCTGAACATTTTTCATATCCTTGACAGACCTTGCCCCAGGTAACGATGAAATCTATGAGGAGAAGCAGGAAACCTTCTTGACAGTTGGAAACCCTCAGGATGGACAGGTTGTTCTATATAAGGTAGGCATATCATCATTTCACATTTATCTAATATAAGGGCTGCAGCATCCTCAAGACTACAACAAGAATTATGTAGCACACATTAAGAACCACGTACCAACAATCTACACTACACTGTTGCTACACTACATAGTTGTAAACCTACGCTGCAGCTGATTTGTATGAAATTTGCTGTGTTGTAAATATCCAAAGGCATTCACAGGGTCCGTACAAATACTGCCTTAGGTTGATTGAAGAATGTGCACTATTACTGGTGTATGGTGTTTTTGGAGAACAGTTTTTGTAAAAGAATATGGACTTCATTGCGCCTGCCAAGAAAACTGAAAGCTTATTTTACAGAAAAGGTATTGTGTTGCCCAAAAGCTATATTCAGTGTGTATATATACTGTATATATATATATATATATATGATGCCCAAGACAATGCTAAGACTCTATGAATCTTAATACCAATCCGGTAGGAATTTTAAGGTTTCAACAGACCAAAACATAGGAAAGCTCAACTTTGGCAGCAAAGCAGTATCCACAAAATTCATTAGCAAAAATTTACTGACTTTATTTTTTTTTGTCAGGATAGAAAGGACAATATTTACTTATTTATTCATAAAGTGGTACGACTGTGACAATCACCTGCAATCCAGTTACATTTGAGCTTCATACCCAGAGGCAACTCGAGTAGCTAACTGTACATGTGAGCTATGATTGATGTCGGTTTGCCAGCGGTTAGACTGTGATCATACAGGCTTAGCCTGGGGCTGAGGAGCCTATGTAGACACTGGTGGGAGGTGGGAATAGGGTAATTACTGGTATCTCCTGCTTTTAGCTGTCGGCTGCAGGCTGATCTACATTTGACATTTCAAACTTGGCAGGCAAGCAAAATGCTGTTCAGCTAAGACCAGTTTAGCAAGGAGAGAGATAGACCATGTGGGTGCATGCAGGCCTGTGAGCTTAATGTTATTATGTGTGTGATGCTAAAATATAACAGATTAAAATCTCAGTTTTCCAGTGTTTCTCAGTTTTCCGATGCTAGAGACTGTGTCACCCCTGGGTCAGGAATTTTCATTCATTCTTTTGAATATCTAACCTTTATTTAAATCTTGAAGAATCACCGAAAAAAGTACATCTTGTAGGCTTGTTGTAAGGGTTCAGTGGCTGAGTGTGCAGTATTAGCAAAGCAATAAAGGACTGTATCATCCTCGTGAAGATGGGTCTTACAATTTGTTATGGAGGATGTAATATTGTCAATATAAATTGTGAACAAAGCAGGCCCGAGTGTGTTGTTTAGTTCGCTCTCTCGGTGGACATCAGCTAAGTCTGACCCTCTTGCCCCTGTAGATCAGCGTAGACAGGGGGATGCCCTGGGAAGAGGCCTACAGCAAGTCACTAAAACTCAGTGGTCATGAAGAGGGATTCTACCTGTCTCAGAAGGTGAGTGGGTTTTAGTACACTAATTAATCATGAACTGCATTTATTGGATTTATGAAGCATAGAATGGCAACGTGACGACACAATGGATGTTTGCTTGGAATGTTCAAGTCCTCCCGTGCTGTCCTTTTTAAGACAAATCCTTCTTTGTGTATAGCTGCGAGGTAACCACCCATGTGTGCTACTAGCCGAGCAAGGAAGAGGCAAAAACTTCATTGTCTACAAGCCCAATATTGGCAAGCAGACACACCCTGAGAGTCAGGACAACCTGCAACTACGTTACAGGAAGGTGAGGAGACGCTTCCTGCTTCCAAAGAATAACTATTTCCTTATAATGGGGTAGATTGGGCAAGCTGATCATTGGAGTGATTGGACTGACAATTATTTGCATTTTTAAACTCAGATGCCATCTTGTGGACATAAGAGTATTGAACCAGCTGTTTTTGAATGATCCTAGAATTGAATGATGTTGCAATATGTTATTGAATCCTACTCTCATTATCAAGAACACAATGAACAGAAAACAAGGCTTAAATGTGTGGTGGGTTGGTGAAATATCTTTTTTATGATGTAATTTATCTCATCACTATGATGATTTCTGATCTTACATCATATGCTCATGGAGCACAATTTTCAAATCATCCTTTGATTGCTAACATGATGATATTTACAAGATTAAAAAGTACTCTAGTATTATAATAGTCAGTCCATTTTGTTGTATTGATGTATTCCCACATTTGTGTTTTGTTTACTAACAGTGACTCCATGTGCTAGAATGGTTGTATAATTGATGCACACTGTGGTTCCATGATCAATATAGGATGAGCCCCCTCTGACGGTGATGTGCATTTTTTGTTCCAGGTGACTCCAGATGACGCTAAGGACATCTGGAATAACCAGTTCACCTTCTCCTTCAAGAAATGTAGCCATGCCAACTGGTAAGTATAAATCTACGGCTCCGTTTGGCTTAATGGTTGAAAACAACCAATCAGGCTGGTACTTATTAGCATTTTGTCACTGGGCAACTAGTTAACTTGGTTTCCAAAGAAATGAGCTGAATTTCAGCAGGATGAAATGAAGTGATGAAGTGATGCTACCTTGGGTTCTCATGTTTTAGTGCTGGATAAAAATGTCATTGTTTGCACTGATCTCACACATGGTCTAGTGGCCATTTACCTGTATGGCAGAAATGAAGTGCCAAGCTCTAAAGAAGAACACCAAGGCTTCCGTTTGTGATTTGAAATGTTCATTTTGCTTTTCTATCAGGGGACAGTAGCCCTGACCTGTCTGTTATTTTCCTTCTCTTCCTCTCCTTAGGAATGGGAAATGCAAGAAAATTGAGGAAGGTCACGAGTGTTTGCAGGGCATGCGCCTCCGTCAGTACCACATGTTGTGTGGTGCTCTCTTGCGTGTGTGGAAGCGAGTGTCTGACGTGGTGTCTGACATCACCAGTTCCAGCATCCTGCAGATTGTCCGCCTCAAAACCAAGCAGCATAACAAGCAAGTCGGTCAGTATATTTAAAAGTGACTTCACCAAATGTGGTATATTGTTTGTTTTATAATGAATAGATGTGCTTGTGTATGGCATTTGGAGGGTAATGTCATGTGTAGGTTGTGCGTCCAGTGTTTCAGGCATTACGGAAAAATCTGAATGTTGAATCTTCAAGAATTGATTACCAACAGTGATATGCTTCTTATTTTTTTCCAGGTATCAAGATCCCGGAGAACTGTGTGGCCCGTGTACGCGAGGAGCTTTTGCTTATGGACGAAGAGGTGAAGAGAAGGCGCAAGGAGAGGGAGCAGCAGGCCTTGGAGCAGCAGCAGGCAGAGGAACGCATGCGTAAACTGGAGCAGGCGAACAAACATCGACTAGACAACCTGTTCAACCAGAACCCTATCCATAACCAGTCGCTTACCCAGCACCAGAGCCTCAACCAAAAACTTAACCAAAACCTGCTACAAAGAACACAATCCCAGAGCATTTCCCAGATACAGCGAGCGCAGGCCCAGCTTCAGTCCGCATTACAGCAACCTTCCCAGAATATATCTCTATTGTCCTTACAGAGGAATCCTAGCCAAACTCAGCAAAGGACCCATGTCAGCTGGCCCAACAACTCCACCGCTACCCACACAACCAAACAGGGCCCTCTCTCCGGTACAGTCAGCCTTAGCAACCATTTCGCTCCATATAATTCCCAGCATTTCTTACAAAATTTCCCATCTCTTAAGAGCCCGTCACTTTCACTCCATCCGACCACGGCCTCCAAGAATTCCCTGGATGACATCTTGGACCTGACTGTGAGCTCACCATCTCCCTCCTCAGACAACACAGAGGGTGGGGGGCTGAGTCTGGATAGCCTAACAGCACTCAGAGATGAATTTGGTCTAGAGTCTCTGATGTCTCGGAGTGCGACGAATGCCCAGCATGCTGCACAACTACAGCAGCCACCTCCTCTTTTGCTACAGCAGCAACAGCAACAGCAACAACATCTGCAGGGTAGACAGCAGCAGGAGAGCCAGAACTTGTTGACCAATAACCACCAGGCAGAATTCTTAGACTTCTTAGACTTGCCCCTGCCCTTCCAAATGTCCACACAGAAAGCCAGTCCTTCATCCTCTACCTCGTCTGGCTCCTCTTCCAACTCTTCCACCTCTTCTCTGTCAAACAAACCGGTTTTGCACGTCTCCAACAGCCTCCTCTCCACGTCCACCCTCATCCCGACATCTTCTGCCTCCTCTTCTCTCTTCTCCAGCCCATCCCCCTCTTCTCTTTTTTCCAACTCCTCCTCATCCTCTCTCTTCTCCTCCCCCTGTATGCTCCCCCCATCAGAATCTCTAACCCTACCAAACGGCCACTGCAGTTCTGATGCTCTGGATGTTCACGAGGCTCTAAAGAGCATTCTGCAGGACAGGCCTGACCGCAAATCTGTCATTCAGTACCGGCAACCAGAATGAGAGGTTGTACAGCAACATCTCAACTGGATGGTTTGCTTGAGGTGTTTTTGTTTTATTTTTGTTTTTTAGTAGATTGTGTCTTGTTCGCTGCTGTCTGTGAACGCACCCTTGGACCTACTCCCACTCCCCTCAGGGCCTATAGTCACATCACTGCCTGTCCTGTCCTGAGCTCAGCTCACCCTTTTCTCTACCCAGCTGCACCGTTCACTTGCCCAGGACTCTTAAAGTGATGGGGGCTTCATTGTGATCAGATTTATACACCATTGTCTCCTTGACAGTGAAAGGCAGCTGAAACAAAGTATAATTTGCCATTTGAAAAACCCAAAGTGAGTATTTTGCTAAAATAAGAGCTGTCAAAGCAAGCTCATCCACTGAGGTACTCCCATTGTCAAAATCTTTTACCAGTAATAAATCTCCTCCTGCTGGTCGTTTGAGGTAAGACTGGTGGAAGTAGCTGGGTCCTCTAAATGCTTTTCACCTGTTATTACCACACGTTCACACGTTGGTTTTTTTTCACTGCTTTCGCGTTAATTTGCTTCATGGCAAATAAAATGAGTATATGCAAGGCTTAGTTTGAGCAAAACTAAAGTTTCAGTTATAAGACAGCATTGAACTGGAAAACTATCGGGATCTCTGTTTAGCCATGAAATGCCTCAGTTTTCATTTTCTTTTTCATGATCCTCCTGTTTTCTATCCCTGCTTGTATGAACACTAGTGTGAGGGAAAAGGGAGAAGAAGAGCAGTCTGCTGTTGCAAACAGTGCCTTTGGAGAAATTTATTAAAAATGCAGTCTATAAAAATCCATGTAGGCCTAATGTATAGATTTGTACTTCTTCTTGGACGTGGTTTTAATTTAATTTGGTATATTTGTATTTAACATGTAGCCCCTCAATCAGTTGTTGTTGGTGTTACACTATGCTGGTGGTGGGTTTCAGGATGACCCCCCATTGAGCCTGTACGTGCTTGTATGTTTGTCTGTGAAGCCCATAGCTGTTTCTAATGCAGCAAGCTTGTCTTTTAACTGTGCCCCCCACAGTTTAGTAGGGGTCAGTATGACATGGATGTTGCAAGAATAACTCTATTGAGCAGAATGGATTAAAAAAAAATTCACCTAGTTTTTAAAACTGACAATAACATTTAGTGATGTGACTCCTGGTTTGCTTTGCTTTTGAAGTTCTCAGGAAAGTCTACAATGCTTTGTTTTATCTGTTCTTGTGTCATTTTTCGACCACCTTTGATTGAATTTAATTACAGTGAGTGACGAAGACTTTTTAGATCTTCCAGCTTTTATTGTCTTGAGATCTGAAAAGGAAAATCATGTATATAGCGAGAGCTTTTATTTGATCATCGCTGTAAGTCTGGTTATGTAATTCTAAACTAGGCATTTGTGATTGAATATGTTTTCAGGCATCAAGGCAGTAAATAGTGCAACTGTTAAATCTGTCCAGTGTAGACTGGACCGGATACATAAATAAATGAAAACCTGTGAGATCTGGCCATCATTGTGTGGAAAAAAATGCACTGTAGTTGTTTAATGACAAAATGCCGGGAACCGTTCAACTGATCAAACAGCAATAAAAGTATATTCTACATTTGTTATGAAATGGAAATGCCTAAGTACTGTTTTACCCTCACCAACAGGCAAAACTTTGTGATTACTTTGCATGGTATGAATCAAATTATATCTGTTTTACTTCATAGTCTTTTAGTTAAGCCGATTTTGAAATGCAGACAACCTTTGTACAGAAAGTTGCTATGGGCTTAAAGCAATGCGTTTTTAATGGTTTTTTTTGTTATCATTGTTATTATAAAAGTTATTGTTATTTATATTTAAGGGATATTTAGATTTTAGATATGTTATCCTGCTTATTAGAGTAGTTAATGAAATGTTTGGTCAGGGAAAATTCTAGTTTTCAAAATTATTATTAAACAAACATGAAAATCTATTATAACCTGCCACCAAATAAGATTGCACTGTTCTGTACTGCTGTACAGTGTCTAGTTGTATTTCTGCTCATTATGATTTTGTTTCTCCAACATGCAGAGCTTTTTTTCAGGCCTTCAGTTTGCAGAGAGATACCAAAGTATTCCAAAGACAGCCCTAAAGTTACCAACTTCATGATATCAGACCTTTTAACAATCTCAGGAAGAAACTATAAAGAGGTGTTTTGGTGGCGTGTTAACAGAAATGTCATTTTCCCTTCTAACAGTGGTGAAACTTACCAGTACATGTGCGATTTTTCTTAATTCTGTGCTGTGACTCTTGCTGTATTTATGTTATAGACTTAATGTGATGGGTTTGTTGTTTGTCCTTGTGAAAATGTCAGTGATTCTACATGTTTATGTCTTCTTAGGGCAAATATCAAAGGTCGTTTCTTTTTAAGAAACATTATTTTTTATTTTTGTGACATTAAAATCATGTTGAAGCTGACCGATTTTGGATTTTTTTTTTCTATTTGCACCCGGATTATACCGAAATGTGCAATTTTTCTGTCTAAGCCTTTGCGCCGATGATTGACTCTGACTCATCACAGAAACTATCTCGGTTTCGTGTAAATGCTTCTCGCCATTTTATTTGCAACATTAGGCTAATGCATGTTTTTCCCCATTTTATTCCTTGTATCTTCTTTAATTTGCTCCTGATATTCCCCATCAGGCACATTCCAAGATTTCAGTCTGGAAAAGATTTTCTTCTCTATTTTGTCACATTAGTCCAGCTTAATGCATCAGATGGAAATGTATGGAAAAATGCTTTTTTTTTTTTTTTTTTCAAGAGCCCTGTTACTTTGTTGATTAGTATAGTTAGGCCGTTTTGTCATTTTTACCATTTTGCACTAAGAATGGCATAATCAAGTTACTGTTCTCCTGTTGATATGATTGAGAGTTGCAAGCTTGTTGTGTTCTTGGTCTTTTGATGGATTGCTATGTGTATACTGTAACCATCTTCCTTGTTTCTCCACTGTTTGCATATTATATAAATGTTATCACATTCAAATAATTTATTGCTAACAAAAAAAATGAAACAAAAAACATGCTACTGATTGTATGTATTTTTAAACAAAGGCTATTTTTTCTGTAAAAAAAAGAAACTGTGTTCAGCACTTTTATTCTGGGTTGTGCTTTTGTTTTCTATATATTTATAATTTGGATCGAAATGTAGATATTGTAAAAAATTGTGCCTTTTGACTAATTCTTTAAAAAGGTTTTCTACTTATTAAAGGAAGGACTATATCAAATTGCAATCTTAACTTTGTAAACCAATAAAAACTTGAAGATTGCTGAAACTGAGACTCATTTATTTATCATTGTCTCACTCATTGTCCTCATTCAAGCACTGAGGTAACCACCAATGCGTTCATATATTCATACACACCGGATTTTATTGTAAATTCTAGTGAAATTCCCAAATGAAACCAAAAGTGTTAGACAACAGTAGTAAATGATCTAGAATAAAAATAATTTTAAGAGGAATAAAAAGTGCCACAGCCTTATATTTAACGGTGCCAGTGTCTGTCTTCATCAGTTCACCTGATTCATTCTTGGTTTCTGTGATGAGCCTATAACAGTTTACATTTAAGAGGACAATTGAAAACAGGTCAATTGTGCATGATAGGAACTGGAGAAAAAGGAAGGATGAAGGATGAAGACCATTTTAATGAAAATTCAAACATCAACTAAAATCTTTTATTTTTTTATTACACCTTCTCGCTGCACTGATTATGTTATTATTACACTTTTTTTTAACTTTATTTGTTCTAGTTTTCTACCCGTTCTTTATTGTTAATGGATAACTAATCTCCACAGACACATTAATTAATCCTTTAAATAACCCTGAGCTAATTGCCTATATGTGTACCAACTAATAAATGGGTTGATAATTTGGGTGGTTTTTTTTGTTTATAATAAAGGGACAAACAAAGTATAAACGCGTCGTCACTTCCTGTACTCGCGCGTGGTTCGTGCTTGATGACGTCGTGAAACTCACCTTTACGTCTCTCGGTATACACCCTGCCCCGTCACCTGTCTTCAGGAAGAGATTTGTAAACTTTTCAAACAGCAGAAAGCAGCGAGCGCGAACGAGTGAAAAGAAGACTCTGTGTCACTAGATTTGTTTTGTTTTGTTTTGCCTCTTGGAGGAGAGCTGAGAGAGACCGAGACTTTTACAGGTAAGGACAAAAAAAAAAGGAAGCGGACAGGTGTGGTAGCGTAGCCAGCTAGCTACTGTCAAACTGAGAAAGAGTCCTGACTGAGGGGAGAACGATGAAGACGATGAAGTTCAAGAGTAAACTCTTCGGTCGAACGTTAACGTCGTCAGTAAATCAAAACAAACAGCTTACGCTTCCGGTGTTTTGTTTTTGAGTGTGCGTAATCTCCCTTTAAAATGACAGAATTAGCTTTGATTAGCTACGTCGCTCCATGTGCTACGTGAAGCTGAGTGCTGTGCTTTGGGTTTTAATGGTTGTTGCTTTTTTCTTTTGAAGAAAACAAAACACAAATTAGGGGTTATATGTGTGAGACTGAGAGAGATCAGCTGCAGGTCCTCGTTTCTTCATCCTCACCTTACTGGTTTTGCCACACAAGTTTCTACCTGCCTGAGTGTTTCACAATAGTTTCGAGTCTGCATTCCCAAACAGCTGCGACTTCTGTGCTCTGGACAGCTGTTTCAAATACTGATAATAAAAGATGGTTTGACTACCAGTGACAGTATCAAAAACAATAATGGATTTGTGTTGTGTACACTTATTTTCAAGATTTTGTAAATGGAAAAACTTGCAAATTAATTGGTAATTGATTAAACAGTTCAGGGTTATTTACAGGATTTTGGATACAGTTTTCATTAATTCTTCAGTATACTACATAGAGAAGGCATACAAAGTTATGAGTAGATGAAAATCCTAAAAAACCTTACAGTAACTGACTTTTTAAACTATGGCACTTTTAATTTACCTTCAATGTATCTTTATTATAGATGTATTGGGTATCATTTTACATAGATTACCCAGAATACAGCTTGATATGTGATAGCTTCTTGACGACAATCCTTTAGTCATTGAAGTATTTGTGTGTGTCTGCGCATGTACCTGTGAGTTTGTGTGTGTGTGAGAGAGAGAGAGACACACTGCTGGTGCTTATGAAGTGGCTGTTTGCGATGCCTAAACAGTGTAGACAGTGCTTACACAGTGTTGAGAGTATATGCAATAAGTAACTCCAGGGTTGAGTGGAATATAACAAAGTCTTGGCACGTGTAATTACTGTGGGCCACTGTGGGATCTGTAAACCTCTGGAGTATTTGTCCACCAAATCTCTGTATTTACACAAAGAAGCTTTGCTATTCCTGATTAACCTTGGTCCAAAATGCAAATCACTGTGTTAGGTACACCCTTTTACAACTCAAGGGAATTCAGTACAACAGCCATGGTGTAAAAGCATGACATTAAGGCGAACAAGTGAGATGTGTGATAATTTCTTAAAAGAAGAGTCTGTGATTGAGGTGAGCAATATCAAAAAATTTATTTTTGTAAAAAAAAATCATTTGAATGTCTTTTCTACATGGTGTACTAAGTTATTCCAGATGTCAAAGTCTTCTAGATATCCGTTAACTGTCAGCTAATTTACATTAACACTTCTGTGTATTATTGCACACTCTGCAGTGTCTGAAGCATATCAAGCAGAGAAGCTCCTTTTCTCTTCCCCCAATGCATACATACATCTCATTCATTCAATCTTTCATAATTTAATAATCTCATATTATGATTTTTATGTACTTTCATCAGCGTTTCAGCCTCGTCACTGACGCTGTTGTATTGGACTGGTTTTGTATGACCAGATAAAATATTTTGTTCTCAAACAGGAGGACATCATGTTTAAAACTCCTGTTCATATGTTTCTATAACTGAGAAACTATATGTTGAAGCCCTTTCAAGGCTTGTTGTATGTTCGTTTTCAACAGTGTTTTTAGAATATCTTTTTTACGTGATGAACCACCTGAAGAATTCCAGAAATGTGTCAGGCTGAAAGTAGGTCAGGGTTGCTGTGTTTTTTTTCTCCAGCTAGTGGTGGAAAGAGCTGCACAACAGGTGATAATTAGCGGTTGTTTTCTGGTTAGAGTTTAGAGGAGTGGCTTTAGCTGTACTGGAGGAGAGAACAGAACAGAACAGAACAGAACAGCCTCTGAGGCGGCTGTACTGCTGAGACAGGAACACGGGGCTGTTTGCCCGTTGAAGGGAGGTACGCCTTCACTACCCGTGGCCCACTACTGTGACTGTTTACGTTAGTAACATTAGTGGTTTACTCCTGTTTTGGCTCTGCTCTGTTTTCTTCTGACCCATTAATAATTCAGCTCTGGTGGCCTGACTGATCAAAGGCCAGCTGTTCCATCCATTAAAACAAACACTTCATCTGCTACATTCCTACTGCTTACTTCCAAGATGGAGCAAGAAAAAAAAAATCACAATTCTGCCACCAATCTGTGAATAAATGACCTGCGGTTTAAAGGGTGATATGCTGTTGATATATTATCACTTCCGATACACCCATCTGGTCCACAACGTCCTTACAATAACAGGGCCTCACCTTTTTTCTGCCTCCTTCAAACCACTCCAGGTAGTCCTGCTCTGGGCAGGGCACTGATAATCAGAGGCAGACGGAGAGAGAACGTAGCTCACAGCTCTGATTCTGTCACGTTGGATTTTTGTACTATGTCAATGAGGTCCAATCAAAGTTCCCCATTTTCATTGGATCCCTCCACAATCCTGTCCCCTACTTAGCACAGGCCTGTGTAGGAACCCAGGAAATTTTACTCAGGGCAAGCAAACACCCCGTCAATTATTAACGGCCCAGCGCTCTCATTCCCCCGACGTAACCATAGCACCCAGCAGACAGAAACTCAGCCAGCAGCTTGGGACCTGCTGCTGTCCTGTGGGAAAGACCTCAAGTTAAACGAAGACAGACAGACACACACATACAGAACTGACGAGGGGAGGAAGAGGACTTGTTTGATTCAGTCAGAAAGAGAACAATTAACGATATAGTGCTGGGATGGAATAATGGACACTGCCAGCACTAAAATGCTTATTTCAAACATTTTTGTTCATTTTCCACATTTTATCCAAGTTTTTATTGTTTTTATCCTCTCCTTTGTGGATTATTTGCATTTTGAGGACTTGTAGATCTGTGTCACTCCACTTTTTTGCTCTCAAATACACACTACAAGTTTGTTTACTTCTCTGTGGTGGTCCAGTTCAACTGCGGAGTTTTTGTGTGTCGATACTAGGCAGACAAGAAGCGTCTGTTTTTGACACAAGGAGACCATAGCCATTGTTCTCATCATGAACCTGGCCCAGAGAATTAAACTCTCGAAGCATTTTGGCTCTATGCCCCCGGAGCCTCGGCCACCACTCCTTGTGGTGCCTGTAAGTGGTGAGAAGCACTGTAGCTCAACATACAGTGTGTTTTTTTTACTGTTCTTTCACTTCTGCTTTATGATATTTGTTGGTTTGGACTATGGTGCCTATGTAGTGGAGCTCTATGTATTAGTCACTTGTTGTCACAGTACAACAAGGTACTAAGGAATGTAACAGCATGGGTGATAACATTGCCAACATTACTCATTTAATCAGTTATTAAATGTACAGAACGCTAATAACATAACATAATCCTTGTCATCTATGAGGTAAAGATGTTGGTTACATTTAAAATATTTTAAAATTACATTACCTTTACATTTTCATGTCGTTGTTAAAAAATTAAAAGAAGCTTTGGTAATTTGCTTAATAATCAGAATAAGTAGAATATGGGCATATTCCTTTCCACCAAATGATTCATAGATTACTAAAACATAATAAAGAAATCAGGATCATCAGGTGCAGCACTGAGAGCTGAAATCTGTGTAAAATAATAGACAGGATATATGTTACTGCCTTATATCATGGCACAGTTTAAGTGTTTCACTCAAGCCAAATTAATGTTTTTTTTTAATGTTGTCAAGTTTATTTGTATAGCCCAATGTTACATGCAATATTTTGAAAGGCGTTACAGGTCCATATAACTAGTATGACGCCATAGTTGATAGTGTTTGTCACTTTAGATTTAGGGAGCTGTGCATTCTTGTCGATAATACCTTATCACATTTATAATAGTTTGCTTGACCCAAACGGCCACACGGGAGATTAGTGCAAGGCAGTGCTGCTCCACCTTAAATCCCTGGTAGGAAAGGGCACTCGCCTGCGTGTGTGTGTGTGTGTGTGTGAGTGGGCAAAGGCTGTGTATGGGAGGAGCGCTCCAGGTGAGGTCTCTCCTATGGTTTTTTTTTTCCCATCTCATCTCCCTGCCGACAGAGACACTGCGGTTAGTTATCTTATCTTTTATTGTATCTCCAAGAGGACCTGATTTCTCCTGGAAGACAGCCACAGTCCATGTCGAGCCAATCTGAGGAGGAAGTAATCAGAGACGGTTTAAACATGGGATCTGTGATTTTTGCTTTTTGTGTTGTCATATGGATTAAAACGAGCTGAATGTTCACTGAGTGCACAAGGCTTCAGATGTTTTGTTGAACGTGGAGAGGAAATGGAAGTCAGGTTTGAAGATCAAGTGGTAAGTGGAGAATAAGAAATACGAAGCATTCATGGTCTCAAGGGCTGCGGCTGGGCAACCCGCCTGCCACATCCCAGGCCTTAAAATGAGGAAAAGATATTACAGTATTACTGGGAGGGATCCTTGGAAACAGCGAGGCGAAAACCCAAACAGCCTTAAATTATATAAGCACTTTGATGGATTTATTGACGACCGTTTTTTTATTTTAGAATCAGTTATAAGGTTTATTTTACACAAGTTTGGTGTAGAATTGCTCTGCTAATCATTGTATAGGAGACTGTTAAGTTTCTGGAAATCTCAAACCTAATTTATGGAAGAGTGCATCGTTGTTCTTGGCTGTGTTTTTGTTGTGTGTGTCCTTCGCCTTGCTTACCTTCAAAGGTGAATGGCTGTTAAATCAGCAGGCAGGCACCTTTTGCTTCCCTGTTAAACTTTGGCATTCGTCATCCAGAGACATCATGTCCTTAATCCTGGGATAAAGTGGAGCTAATTTTATCATCAGCTGTGATTCAGCTAATCCTTAATGTCATCCACTCTGAATATTGATCGTTTAGCAGCTAAGTGTTGCAGTATCGACAGAGATGTCTTCCTCTTCAATTTCATTATCACATCAATCGAGAGGTTGTTAACATTCGTGCTCGCTCTTTGCTCTTACAGTCATTCTCGTTTGTTCTGGTTTGACTTGTCTCCTCTCATCGAGCTTTTGATCCATTCTCAGGGTCAGAGGCGTTTTCCCTAAGAACCTGCTGCTTGACTGATTGACCTTTGCTTGACCTGTGATATCAGATTAGCAGATATACATATAAGATGACTGTTTTATTTGCTGCCGGTAACAGGCTGTCACACCTGATGGCTCTCCAAGTGTTGGTTGCTTGCAGCATATTTATTTTTCTAAAATTACACTACCCTGTGTAACCTGAAGCTGTGAGTAACCAAATTACAATATCAAACGTTAACAGCCTCAGGGGTCTGTGTCAGTATAGATTTGAACAGGCGCATCCGTCCAGTGAGGAATTCCACAGCCAGTTTTTATCAGAGCTCTCTACCTTTGTGTGCGTGCATGTGTGTGTGTGTGTGTTTTTCCTTCGGTCAAGTTCATCATTAACTTGGTCAAACAAATGGCCTACTGTTCACAGGTCAAACACTGTAAACAGTACTTCTGCTCATGTTACCTTACCTAAGGTTTTATGGTTTTATTGTGACCCAGAATTTGCTTTTTTGATGTTATATGATATATTTTAAGGATGTTTGTAGGACTGAAAAATGTACTCGAATATACTTTCTTATTTACTTACTTTTTTAAAATAATTTTATTGTCGGAGTGCATTACATATTGGTTTATTCAAACAGTCGGAGTGTTTGAATAAACCTGTGGCTGTCTTTCATGTTTTAAATGTAACAGTGCATGTCTGGTTTGTGGACTAGAGAAGCTGGCTTTACCCGTCCTACGGAGTAGTCTGAATAAACAGCCCAATAAATTACTCTATATTGCCCGTCTATCTTTTGTTTGCTTTCAAAATGAGCTGCTATGTTGAAAATGATAGTCATGACTGGTATGTTGTCATGTTGGTGCAGCAAGTAAAAGTGTGTGATCTGATTGTTAGGCTGTGGTGAATGGAAATACTACTGTAGTACGATGGGGCGTAGCAGGAAAGTTTCCGTATCTTGGTCGGTGAAGAAAAGTTGTTTTAAGGGGGTATGGAGAAACTCAATAACATGAACAACCTTAGTTTTTGAGTAATGAAAGAGCTAATTTATGTAAACGAATCTGGAACTGAGGCAGGCTGACTCACAAGATTAACAACTTTAAGGGATTTTGGGGGAAATTCTGTCCAAAACAGGTCACTGACGTTTTCTTTCTTTCTTTTTTGTTAGTTCGTACATTTTGGGATATATAAAAAACGTTAACATCTTTCATTTCAAAACAAGTTGTGCACAACAACAAAACTTCTCAGATGAGTCACAAAATCTCCTCGCAACCTAGAAGCAAGTATGATATATTCATACAAGTGCATCTGGATGTCATATGATTTGCGTTGATAATGTTTATTGTCTTTAGACAGTCCAAAGGACAGAGAGCTCTACTGTTCATCAGCCTCCAGGCCTAGATGATTTGACTGTGACTGTTTACAGAGCAGCAAACATAGAAATGCATGGTGTAGAACCGACAGGTTTTCTCTGCAAATTGAAGGGGAAATGCTTTCAGCTCTGTACAATGCATTTCTATATGCGCGCTGACTGGTGTTATATGTCGTCAGCTCCTCAGGGATATAGGACACACAAACACAAACACACGCACAGAGGTAGCTCCTCCTCTATACCGGTCAAGCAGGAATAAGACAGGTATGGACATGATTGGATCAGGTTGATTCAAACACAAACTGTCCCTGCTCAGGCTCAGCTTTCCTCACTGTAACGACTGGTATTGTTGATTAAGTTTAATTAGTCATGATGTATTATTGTTAATCATTGCATTGTAGTTGTTTTTTTTTTTTTGTTCTCATGGTTACTGTGTCTTTTTTTTTTTTCTTGTCAGAAGCCAGGCATGGAGGAGTTGACGATATGGGAGCAACATACAATAACCCTGAACAGAGTAAGTGGCTTTCTGTTAATACAGTAGGACTGCAAATTTCTCTGGGTGTGTGCATTAGATTAACTTTGTTTGAGCGCATGAAGATCTGTGCCCAGCTGACAAACATAGTGAAAGTGGAGACACATTGTATGGCACAGACGTAGTTTCAGCATTGTTTCTGAGTTGACTTTGTGAAGTACTTGGG
>OMNV01003903.1:2495-14773 GCA_900303265.1 Brotula barbata
GGGAGTGAGAGAGAAGCACAGAGCCACTTGCTTTGATTACTGGCAGATGGCTTTTTGACAGCGGAGCATGGAAAGAGCCTCATGAGTCGAGCTCTCACCCCGCGCTTGTGGCCATTCTGAGGGTAACCTAAGAAATACAGTACGGCACGGTTACCCAGGCAACCAGCAGCTTGAGCACATTCAAGAGACTGGACGTTAACGACAGAGGACAAGAGGGAAGGGGCCGTGCCACGAGTGCAGTCATTGGGCTGTTTGTTCAGGACAACAACACACACGCACGCACGCACGCACGCACGCACGCCGCGCTCGTTGTATTTACAGCGACGACGGCGACAGTTCACAGCACGCCGTTTTTCAGGACGCATGCCGCACAGAATACACAGGATGCTCGTGCGGATTAGAGGAGGGTTGACATGCTCGAGCGCATCATCGTACAGTCGCCGAAGCTGGTGTCTCTTAATTAAGGCCTTTATGTAGGAGAGTGTGTCGGAGCCACTGGAGGAAAGGGAAGAACTTAAAATGTTACAGTTTAAAGTGGTAAATGTACGGGAAAGTCACAGATATTCTCTGAGATATAGTTTATGGAAATGTATCGCCAAAGTCCGGATGACCATGATAATCTGGTGATTCCTGGCTAGAATCATATAGTATTTCCTCATTGCTAAATATTTTTTCACGCAAATTTGCGACTTTGTTCTTTTAGAGAATATCCGAGTATCTTCTTGCAAACTTGCAACTTTGTATTTTCAAAGAATATACAAGTTTTTTTCTTGCAAATTTGATAGAAATTTGCAAATTTGTGTAATTTCAGTAATTTTCAGAGTTTTTCTCGTGAATTTTCCGACTTTGTATTTTCAGAGGATATCCAAGATTTTCTACGCAAATTCTGACTTTATAATCATGTAGAATATCCAAGTTTTTTCCCGCAAATTCTGACTTTATAATCATGGAGATATTTTTTTTGTCATTGTATCTCAGAAAATTTGGCTCCTTTTTTTTCTTTTTTCCTACAGTGGGCCCAGTACAGTGCCGTAATTCTGCCTTTGTGAAGCACTGTGAATTGTTTAGTGCTGCATGAATAATCGTGCCTCCCCTTACTTGACGCAGACGTGAATTTATGCTGCTACTGATCTGCCGATCGTCTTTTCTATCACATAGGGAGACATTTGACAACATTGATCATGTGAAGCTCAACGCTGCACCACCACACACCACACCAATAAAGGATACAGTGTGATGAAACTGTACTTCAAAAAGTCCAGTAACTCACAAAGTATACTGCAGTTTTATAGTTCATATCCAAGGTGACGTGTACCTTCCTCAGTCTGTCCCCCTGTAGTAAAAGTTATCTAAGTACAGCTGGGGATAACTAGTTCACTGGGTTACATTACTTATTTACATGAAGTATCCCTGCACGGTGAAGGTAATCAGAGTAAGAGATAGCCTTTGAACATGATATGGAGCATCTCACCGTGCGTCAGGGTGACATCCAATATCTCTCTGACTCTTCCTGTCAAGCCGGGTCAAAGGTGTGTACAGTTCCTGCCGCTGGGACTGAACAGACTAATACGCAGCACGTAAAGTTTGCGTGAATACGAAAGTCATTCATAAGTTTAGAGTCTTGACTAAAAGCGCACAAGCCGCTCTGAAGTACTGACTGTGGGGTGCGATGGCTGGCGGGGGCGTTGGGACAAACGCATGAATGCAAACCATTTGTCAATCACGCCAACACTTCATTAATTTCAAGGCTGCTATGGCAAGTTAAAAAAAAAAAAGATGGCACAGTTAACTAAATGTTAAGAGCTCAGATGGGAGATTTGAGGCAGAAGGAGAGGCGTCAATAAAACCAGGGTGGGAATTTTATGTGAATCAAAGTGGTGTGTTATAAAGGCGATTTCCATAATGTCACGGCGGCTCAGCGGACGTCGCCGCTCGAATTCCAACTCCCATTTTTGGCCGTTTCGCTTCACTGTAAACATCAAACGACGAGGAAGGCAGAAAATAATTAATGAAAAGACATAATGTGTTTTTTTTTTGTTCGATGTCAACCAGTGCCACTTTGCCTTACGTAACTCGTTCTATAAAGCCGTGATGATACCGTGTGTGTGCGCAGGTCGCTGGAAAATCTTCTTCCAGTTAAAAGTTAAACAGTGTTATTTTCCCAATACCTGATCGGAAATAACTTATACGATCCGTGTAGAGAAACTTGATATTTGTGGCAGAAGAAGTTCCTCCAAAAGACAAAAAGGACAAGCAGATGCAACACAAACATACTGGGAATTAGCAGACTCAAACTGGGAGCTGTTTGGGATGAAAAGAAGGCTGGATTTGGTCATAATCCCCCCGTAGTTACACTCCAAAGGCGCCACTGTTTGCTAAAAATATAAAGGAGATATTTTGGCTTAGGAAATGTTTGGTGAATCTGTGAATGTGACCATGGCCATCTGCAAGAAAGTTTGTTGCTTTGTGAGTTTTTGGGAAGTTACAATTTCATAGATGGGAGATTTCAGAGAATTCAGTTTTATTCTGACAAATCCGACTTCTTGATGAATTAAAGGAAGTCAAGGAAACTCTGATCGATCTATCTATCTATCTATCTATCTATCTATCTATCTATCTATCTATCTATCTATCTATCTATCTAGCTATCTGTCTATCTATCTATCTATCTATCTATCTATCTATCTATCTATCTGTGCATCTGTCATCCATCTATCTATCTGTCATCCATCTATCCATCTGTCATCCATCCATCTATCTATCATCTGTCCATCTGTCATCCATCCACCTATCCACCTATCATCTGTCCGCCTGTCCATCCATCCATCCATCCATCCATCGTCGGTCCATCTGTCCATCATCTATTCATCTGTCATCTGTCCATTGGTCCATCTGTCCATCAATCATCTATCTATCTGTCCATTGGTCCATCTGTCCATCAATCATCTATCTATCTATCTATCTATCTATCTATCTATCTATCTATCTATCTATCTATGCATCTGTCATCCATCTATCTATCTGTCATCCATCTATCCATCTATCATCCATCCATCTATCTATCATCTGTCCATCTGTCATCCATCCACCTATCCACCTATCATCTGTCCGCCTGTCCATCCATCCATCCATCCATCCATCCATCGTCGGTCCATCTGTCCATCATCTATTCATCTGTCATCCATTCACCCATCCATCTATCATCTGTCCATCGGTCCATCTGTCCATCAATCCTCTCTCCGTCTGTCTATCTATCTGTCTATCTATCTATCTATCTATCTATCTATCTATCTATCTATCTATCTATCTATCTATCTATCTATCTATCTATCTATCTATCTATCAAAGGTTCTCTATTAAATGACGCCTTTAAGACTTCTAGACAGGAGACCACACTTCTTCCTCTTCCTCTTCCTCTGACATTATGTACCCGATGATCAGCTTTATGGTCCATGACAGAATAAGCGATGAAGAGTGGACATGCCTGTCTGATGTGACGTTGAAGGCCGCCTTACGATGCCTTGGACAATTAAATCATCCTGCTGAAATCTAACGTCTGAAGTGACACTCTCATCCATCTTATTACCTGCCCGACAAACACCTTCCTCCCTTTGTGCGGAGACGTCTGAGTGTCCTCGCTGAGGACAAACTGGACAGATGTTCCCTTTGTTTCCAAGAGATATTGGTCTTGACAGCGAGCTGGCCTTATTTTGGAAGCTTTACGTTCCTCCAGCTCAAGGACAATTTGGTGAAGTTCAACGCTGACTAATGAGTCCGTGCAGGAAGCAATTCAAATCAGAACAAAAGTGACCAAAGTGCTGTTCTTCGCTTTTACCGTCAAACTTTAATCCAAGCCTCTCGATTGGTTCAGAGCTGGAATAAATGTACGACATCATTTTCTCACTGAAGGAAATCCTGCGCGGGCATCACTTGAGTGACGCCGGCCTTAATCCTGAAGGAAAAGAGCACACTGTCACGGCTGTGCGGATTCACATTTGACCTTTGTGTTTATTGACTAAATGGATCCGACGTGTGTGTGCGTGCGTGCGTGCGTGCGTGTGAGATCGGTTCCAGCTGTGCGTCGAGGAGACCAACTCGCCGCTGTCAAAGTTCACCGTTTTGCCGTTCCTGCACCACTTGGCGGTTTATTAAAACATCAATCTGTGTTGTTGTCCTGAACTTCTGAACAAGCATTCAAAGACGGGGATGCAGGGGGAGGAGTCGAAACATTTCACACACACACACACACACACACACAGCCACACACACACACACACACAACGTATTGCTGAACTTTTGCCTTCTTTGAAAGAACATCTGACCTTGCACTCCGAGGCCGGTGGAGTGACTGCAGCAATAAGCGCGAGTTGCACCTGTACAGCTCGTCAGGAACGTAATTTAGCGCCGACTCTGTGCAACAACGCTGCCGGAGCGATTCTATCCTGAGGCGAAACAAGGGAACGAGAGCGAAGGCCCCGTGAGGCTTGTAAAGGTCGGGGAAAAAAAACGCCTCAAACAGCAAAACATAATTACCACAGGGCATAGTTTAAATAGCTTCGCAGACCGCGGCCATAAATATCCTCCGCTACGCCGCTACAATCAATGCGTGGAAACGAGGAAACGAGCAGCCAAATATACAAACGAAAGCCCTGAAAGCAGAATATGAACTCGTCAAAGTGAGTCTGAGCCAGTCCATCACGTGCCGCGGACCCTCAGGATCTGCGCTTGAGGAGCCGTTCGTTTCCAAAGGTCAAGTCCACCTCACTCATCCCACATCAATCACGTCGACGACACGACAGGAGAAGCTAATTCGCGTTAGATTAATCTATGTTCCGCACGATCTTAAACGTTTCACTTTACCACGGACGGCTGCTCCCGATCGATTCGTCCTGGCTCCGTTTTTTTTTTTTTGCCCTGATACACTCACTTTGATGAATCGGGCTGCTGAGCTTGCATCTTCATTGTTCTTGTATTAAAAGGGTTGGGGGAGGGGTACTCCAGACCAAGAAATTAATACACAGATCAATGATGGCAGAAAGATCTCCTCATGTTTTGGATTAATTTGTGTCAAATTCATTTTTTTTTTGGGGTGTTTTGGACCGAGGGTTTATCAAAGCTGCCCCCTTTTTCACACAATGAAGCTATTAAATTCAAAGAAAAAGCGTCCAAAAGTAGTCCAAGTCTCTATTGTGTCTGGGATACTCTGACTTTATGTTTTATAGGTGTGTTTGAGCGTGACAACGTCTCAACTCGATCAATTCCGCCTCATCTCCATTGTTTTAGCGCCAAAACAGGAGGAGGAGGAGGGGGGCGGGTTCCCAAAAGTGGGGCATGACCCACAGGAAGCGGAGCGTGTGAGCGTTTAGGTGATAGTGTTACGGGCAGCAGACGTTGAAGATGCAGCAGGTTCCGAGTTACAGCTAATGGCCTGGCTTTGTCTTATTGCGTGAGTGTCGGTGACCTCGCCGAGTTTTACTTCCCAGGGTTCATTGCTGTGAATAGAAAGGCCCACTTCCCACACAGGTAACATGAAAAGCCCTGTAAATAATGAAACGGCTCCTCACCACCTGTTTTGTGCCTTCACAGTAATTGTTTCCGTGACTTATTACCCCTCAAAGACAGATGTTTCTGAGCCGTGTCAGCGAAATATGAACATATTTTAAGATTTTCCCAACATTACTTCACTGTACTCCGTCACTACTCTGTGCTTGGTAGATGTGCGTAACCACCTATGCAAACCTGAATCGGATGAAGTACTTTGAAGCGACCAATAACCCAACATTAAACAAATAACCACATGTTTAGAATGAGTGATTTAGTATCAGAACTAGCGGGTAATTGATCCCTTAAGTGGCTCTGCGTTACTGTGCTGAAGGCCTGAAGATCCCAGTGGATCCCTGTGAGTGACCCCTTGACCCCCTAAACCAAACAACACCCTGATTTTATCTAAACCTCCTCAATATCCTTATATAGGCTGCTCAGTCCTGGCAGGCGAACAGAGAACAACCACCAACCTGACGCTATCAAGATCATCACAAGGCTAGGCTGTGTGTGTGTGTGTGTGTGTGTATATGTGCTATTGGCCATTTATGGGCAAAACATTTGACCATGTAACCAGCAGTAAGTGATGCGTCGGTGTCATCTGTAGTTTTTTTGTTGTTGTTCTTGGTATCGCTCTCTAAGTGGACTCTAACTGGTGACTTTCAAGGACTTCTGCCCACACTCGTTCTTCGATATTACCTGACAGCAAACGCCGGCGCTGCTTTCAGCGTGTAATCATTCTGTGTCTCTGGATGAGTTTCAAACTCCTTGTAATGAATTTCTGTGCGCTGAATGTGATTTCACGCCGGCGAGTATGTTCCTGACGCGGCCCTCATTGGAAGTCAATGACCTGTGCCACTATTCTGAGGCAGCGCACGGTAATGTCATCAAAAACTCCTCCCCCTCCCACCACGGCGCTGAGTACAGTCATAAATGTCATAATGTGGAATTGTGATGAAATAAAGGGCAGTCGCGCAATAAGGACAGTTGGATGCACATTTGCCGACTGATTACCATCTGTTTACTTCTTCGGGCGCTCTCGCAGCAAAAGTTCAAAAGTGGAATTGAAATAATTTATCCAGAACCAGGACTTCATGATCACTGTGCCGTTATTGCTGCACATATTGTGCTGTCTTGTGAGGGTTCTCAGTCATCCGGGTCGTGAGGATCCAAGGAAGGTTGAATCGAGGCCATCTGGACTTGGTGGAGTAGATACTGGAGACGATTTGCCTCTCAAACCAGGAGCTTCTTCAGGTATGACTGAGAGGTTTTGGGGTCCCAGGTGGGGTTGTAATGGAGGATATTAATTCTACTTGGTTCCTTGGGGATGTTGCAGAGAGGTATGGGATGACAAGGTTGTTGCTGTTCATCCCTGATCCTGGACCTGAGCATCTCTTGGGACATTAGCAAAAGCATTGGTCTGCGTGTGTGTGTGTGGGGGAGTGGGGGGTTTCCTGTATACTCCAATCTATACTTTGCAGTCCAAAAAGGCCAAGATACTGTTCCTGACAGTCTCTCATGTGAACTGGATCTTACTGTCCACAGAGTCAGCGTGTTCTGGGACGGCTTGTGCTTCCTACACTTCCTCCATGTAGAGGTTGGACACACGAAAGAGATCCAACGGCACATCCACGCTTTTGTCCCCTCTTGTACTGGAAATTCATGGTGTTCAGACAGAGGTCCAGCTGTTCGCACATCTCTCTAACTGTGACAGTTAGATTACCGATGATAGCAATGATACCAGTTTGGCGCATCCTTTTAAACAGGCTAATTAAAATGGTGATAATGTGCACATTATTGCTAAAACCGTGTCAGCACAGATAAGATGAAAACAATGTAACAGTGATTAAAAGGATCTAACAACTTTCTACTGTATACAAAACATTATTTAAACATCTAACATCTCCACAAGTACTTTGGAGCAACGGACTTCCTCACAAGCCCCACGGGGCCAAATTAAGGGTTCCTGTAACTATCCCAGAATGCCATACTCATCATTTGGTAATCACAATAGCAAAATTCCTCCCTCGCATTCTTGTAAAAACAACAGAAAAACTGTGGTGGAATCAATCAGATCATTATTTGTATCTTTTGACTACCCTGATGCCTAATCTGGAACTCTTCGTCCAAATCTTTGCATCAGGTGGACGATGCTCAAACTGGCCAGCTCCACCAAAGCAGTTCCCCAAGTATATAAAAGCACAAAAATGACCCATGAAGTATAGTTATGACACCCAAATGGGGCACGGAAAGAAAAGATTGATTGCCTGAAATACTTCCTGAGGCACTTGAACGCCCTCTACCTCACTCACACACCCATGTCACCGTCCATTTCCCTGTGAAGGAATGCCAAGCAAAACTGATTTATGTCTGTTTAAATTCGAGAGCCACATTCTTGGCAATATTCTGGACAGTTACTCTTAGCATTCCAGGTATTAATCTCTCAACTCCTTAATCCCTCTCCCCTAGATCCTTCCAGATGGTATCACAGTCAGAACGGTGGAACCTCCCCCTCTCACCTGAGACGGTTTACATTAAAGGGTAATATACAGTCATATCAACTCGAATGGCTTTGATGCAAAAATCAGCCGAAGAAGGTCACACGGTGTCCTTTATGACTGAAAAGTAGCATCTTTAGGGACAGCTGATAACTGACAACATGCTCGGCTGGCAGCTCAATATGATTAAAAATCCTTCATCTTCAAGAAGGTCAAACCAGCGTCAGAAGTCAAAGACGTGATCCAGCGACAGGGATCATTGAACGCTTGCATATGGTCCAATTATGATCTTGTACACAAACGCAAAACCGCCGGAGCGTAAATGAAGCCCAACACCGAGAGTCCGTGGGAGAAAGTCAACCTGCACCTGCATCTTTGGCTGCCGTGAAAATTGGAGCTGTTGATTAAGGAAGCCGAAAATAAATTTTTTAATGCCGTTATCTCATGATCTGGAGTTAATTATTCTGTTATCCCGTGATAACAAAACTGATTTTCTGGGGTTAATTTATCATGAGAAAACAACTTTTTGCTATCTCGACACAACAAGACGATTTCAGCCTTCAAGATCACTGTCACGACTGTCAGGGAGGATTCAAAACTGAACAGGAAGTCCAACCATACATGTGTAGTCTTGTTTCCCTGATGTACATTATAATAAGAAACAACTTTTGTTTTCTCATGATAACGGGTTAAGTTATCTTGAGTTCTCGAAATAACAACATTAAAAGAATAACTGCAACCACGTCTTGGAATAAAAATAAATGTATGTTTTTTGTGGGAGAGGCAAATTCCTCAGTGTGATCTTAGACTACAAACTTTTCTTGGAAACTCGAGAATCTGTGAATTTTAAATATTTATGTATTTTGTACGTCTCGCTGGAATGTGGAGGGGTGAGGAAACAGGTACAAAATAACAATATGTCCATAAATAATAGAGTAGGAAAAACCTACAGTGTAAGAATAATCAACAGCGCGGGGCACCGTCAGCAGACAAATATACTTTTCGTGTACACACACACACGTTGAAATGTGTGGATTGGGTGGAATGTAAAACTGTACACCAGTTATATAAAGCCAGTAACAGTTTACTTCCTGGTTATATATATAAATAAAAGGTTCTCATCAGTAGAGGTGAGATACTGATTACACAGAGAAAAGTGTGTTTTAATTTGGTATTTTTATAAATGTATGGATGTAAATTTGAATGTAGCAGCTGAGTATACAGATGTGTTTATTTTTTACAGATGTAAATCATAAATAAGGAAACTACAATAACAGAAATGGGCAAAGCGTCTCCTCTGTCCTTCCACGTTCTTCATCTGTGTATGCTGATGATCATTTGTTGTCCCGTTGGGGGTCATCTAATATTTTCCACCCTTTTTAAGTCTTATATTTGTTCTGTGATTGTCTCAGAACACCACGCGCACTTTAAACCTCCATTTTAGCATTCAAGTCCCAAACATCTGTGTGCTTTTTGAGAGAAACAGCAGCATGACGACAAACTCTCGGCAGCTAGCAATTAACTGAAATTACACACAGCGGTGAAATAGCGGTTGAGGAAGCACGATGAGAAATGCCCAGCAGCCCGGCCGGCCCTGGATTTAATCCATGCTGGCATAATTCCTACAAAATTGCCAGTTTGAGAGCAAACTGACCTGCAGTGTAGAAACTACACCTGTTTTCCCCGCAGACTGCACAAAAAAAAGAAAAAAAAAGCACATCTGATGCAGGTGTTGATTCTTTTTGCAGTTTGGAAAATGAAGATGACATCATCACACGGTTAGATAGATTCATGATAAAACCATGAAGAATGACATGATGGGAGGAGCAGCTGGCTGAAAAGACAATCAGGTAAAGTTTTGTTGTGTGAACGAGTCGATCTAAGCTGCGCTAGAACAACAAACGATGAAATTATTAATTATGGAAGCGTTTAATTAAGAGGCCCCAGGCAACGGTAAAGCTGATCACGTGTGACTGAACATGCAGATCCTTACTTATACCTCGTTTACACTGCTAGGTACACAAAGCACACATTTGTTACCGGTCTACCTGTTAAAAGTGATTTTTTTAGCCCGTGTCAGGTATACGATACAAATGTAGATGGAATTCAATATTGTCCGTTATTCACTTTTAGGCCACATTCATACGTGTACATACATTGCAATGCGTATTGGATAAAATAGAAAGGAATATATATATAGAGAGAGGAATAGAAAGGAGGAATTTGGACTCTTTCATAGAAAAAATATTCTAATAAACATAAAATTTAAAAAATGTAAAAATACAGTATATGTTATAGTGATATATATATATAATTGAAAAAAAGACATTTACAAATAAACAAAATTCTGACATTAACAGTTTGATGACCTGCATCTCTGAAATTAAGCCTTTGTTTAATGTGTTTCAGATGTGTGCCAAAATTGGGAAGAAACCATTCAGTTGTGCAAACGTGGACAGTTCTCCCTTGTTTGTAGGGTGTAATTTATCAATTTATTACAAAATGTTGCCACCAAAAAAGTTGTACTGTAAGCACTGAGTGTAATTGTAGCCTTAGATTAGATGATTAAAGGGGTGGAGCCAACCCAACCCAGCAGTATTCATCCTATAAATATTTATTAAAATTACCGGTAAAATTTGAAATTCTGTTGTTTCTACAACAACAAATCTACCAGCTGAGATCAAACAACTGCAGGCCTTCCCAGATTTGTGTGCAGAAAGAGAAATCAAACTCCCAGCGCCCTGGAGCTCATTGGCTGCGTTTGCCTTTTCCTCATGTAATAGATTGGCCCTCATAACACCAAATATTTTCTAATGTTCTGACACAAATCATGGCTGACATTAGAATACCGAGGCACCCAGAGACGGACATCTCCCGCTTATATTTCTGTTTGTGTGTGTGTGTGTGAGAGAGATCTGCAGATTTAAGTCGATAGCAGAAATGTAATTTAAACTCAGTCCCTGCTGGAATGAGAAAGCCTGCTTTTATATCACATAAATCACACCAAAGATGAGAGAGGTAGATACTGGTCTGCCATTTGTTTCCATTTGGTGAGCCCAAATACAAATAAGTCCTAAGATTGGACTCGGGGAGAGCAATATGTCATTGCTGCTATTTAATAAAGCCGAATCCAATTTCACGTGAAGAAGGGGGGAAAAAGGAACGACAATCGGCTTAGATAAAAAGAGGGTCACTGTCCGAATTAATAAGACCCCAAAGACCAACGGTCCTCGAGGAGAAACACTGTTTGAGTCATGAATTTATTTATTTTCAACTTTTAGCGCCTGTGAAAGAGCATTTCCGAATCAAAGCGCTAAGGTCAAAGCCACGGAGATATTGTAGATTTCAGTAAACTTTAAATAATACACAGTATGATAAAAGATGCCTTCACTAACAGCTTCTGTTTGGTGTGTTTGTGAAAATAGCTGCTCAAATAAATGAAATAGTTAGAGACTACACTTTATGAAATGTCTGTAATAAAGTCTCCGCAGTGACAGAAATGACAAAACGCTGTCCTTTTCTGTTCTGGACAGAGCGTGAGTGCTCGGATTCTTTACGAGGGACAGCATGATCTCACACTGATCATAATGACACCATCATCAGAGGTTCCCAAGCACTTACTGGGGACCGGGGCACGGGCAGTCTATGCTTTTAATTGCAATAATTTGTCACTGAAATGAACAGTCTGTCTGAGAGAAAGCCGTGGTGTGGCGTGGACGGAAATGTCCTCTGACTCTGTCCGGCTTAATCACACTTCACCTTTAAGTAGCTCATGACAAAAAGTATTAATGGACGAATTCATCCTGATAATCTGAAAAGGAGAGAAGTAATCGGAGGACGATGGCTTGATGGATAGAGAGAGAGAGAGAGAGACAGACAGACAGATATACAGATAGATTGATATGGATGGATGGTTGGATGGATGGATGATAGATAGAGAGGAAAGAGAGAGAGAGAGATGAATGATGGATGGATGGAGGATGATAGATAGATAGATAGATAGATAGATAGATAGATAGATAGATAGATAGATAGATAGATAGATAGATAGATAGATAGATAGATAGATAGACAGATAGACAGATAGATAGATAGATAGATAGATAGATAGATAGATAGATAGATAGATAGATAGTCATGGGTATGAAGATGCACAGAAAGTGCAATATTTCCACACTCAGACAAAGATGACAGTTGGATGAGTAAGCAGCTCATCTCTGATTACCGCAGCATCTGTAA
>OMNV01003906.1:2124-21960 GCA_900303265.1 Brotula barbata
CACCCCCCCCCCCCCAAAAAAAAAAAAAAAGTTATGACTTATGAGTTCTCCTTCCACAAACTGAGGACGTCTTCAAACTGCTCCAACTGGTTGGTTGCGTTGCAGTGCGTGTCTTTACTCTATTATCTCCCCACACAAGCTGGAATTTCAACAATTGTCTTCACCTCAGCTGGTCTTTGAGCGGTGGAAGTGGAGAGATCACAGCATCATTTTATATGCTCTTTTACACTTTAAGACCTCCACAGTAGCTCACATTCATCCAGCAAGACTCCCACTGTGACCGGGGGGCTACTGCCTAGGAATGTAGACACACCAGCCCTGTAACGTCGGTCTGTGGGACATGTGTTTACACGTCAGGCTTTGTTCACGGCGTACGTGTGTGTGTGTGTAGTTTCTTTTTGGTGGGAAAGATGCAGATTTCACTGTACTCTCACTGCCGATGGCTCGTTTCACGCTGCTGTGACGTCACCCTGACGTTGTACTTGTTTTTTTGTGAGTGTAACGCGACAGATGGCTGCCAAATACGGTAAAGACCAGGAAGTTTTGAAACCCAGTGTGAGACTGCAAACCTGTGATCTGACCTCACGACCCCCATCCCCCCTCTCACGCTCAAGAGTACACACACTTGCCTCAACCCCAAACCACAACTCCCCGCCCCCCTCCTCCTCCTCCACCTTCTCTCATCTGTTCCTGTGGATGAATAACTCATTTCACCTGCTGCAGTCATGTGTCATTAGGAGAAACAGGAACAAAAGTTCCGCACGGCTTCAATAATAATAATATTCTTTATTATTATTATTTTATCCGTTTGTGGTAAGGGATGTAACTTTTTTGCCAAACAAAGCGTGAGAGTGAGATTTTTTTTTTTTTTTTTTTTTTTTTTAAATATTGCATTTGATAGCTGAAGTTTGGTTTGTATGTTAAAAAAAAAAAGTAAATGACGCTCAACAAACTTTTTGGTACTCCTAAACTCACTTCCCTTTACCACTTCTATCTAAAAAAAACAAAACAAATAAACAACATCAACGAAACGGAGAAGTAATTATCAACTAATGCAGTTATTATTCGAACCTCACCATTGTTACAAGGAACTATGTTCATAAAACACGCATAAAACACGCATAACCTACACAGTCCCACGGAGCAGGAAGATTTCATTTCATTCACGACTTGCGATGTCGCGATTGAACATTTAATAAACTGCAATAAATTTAAAACGCAGACATGCTCCGTGATTTCAATTTCAATTTAATTCTCGCGGAACGCGTAACGGAAAACACTCCATTTATCTTCAGAGTGGAATGAATTCGATTTATTCGCCCGCAATCGAAAGTTTTGGACGGTTCTTTTGTAACTTTGATCACTTTTGTCTTGTCCTGTGAATTTGTGAGTTACTTCTTTCAAATCACGAACAGTTGTCTTCCACCCAAATCCTTTTGCGCGCGTCCCAGAAAGGACCCAGATTTGTGGCCCTATCTGTGTACTAACTGTGTCCGAGGTGGGAACCACAAACTTACGGTGAAGATCGCTCCATGTTGTGCCAGAAAACGCCTCGTAATAGACGGTGAGAGCTCCGACCAGCAGAATGGCCACAAAGACAAGTCTGGTGTTGCGTCGCAGTTTCTTCACTGGGAAAAGCGTGGCCAGCATTTTGGCTCAGTCGGGTCAGGGTTCCGCCGACCCCTCCGTCCAGACCCTCCACACTCTGCCTTCGACCCCCGCTGCTACTCCCGGTGGGTTTGCACCACCGGCACCCTGGATGGCCCCGGTGCGCACGGCTGCTGATGGCTCTCAACCAGCAAATGATCAAAGCATGGTCGGGGACGGTCCGTGAGAGAGACGGACTCGAACATGTGAAACTTTTTTCGCACTTTTTTTTCCCCCTATTGCTCCTCTCCGCGCTGACTTGGCACGGCGCTCTCTAGAAAGCGGTACACCGCACGGAATGGACGCAAATTTTACACCAGCTTCGCTCCACGCAACTTCACGAAAACACACCGGAAGTCAGCGACGCCTTCAAAGTAAAACCAGTATTTGCAATTACATTTTTTTGGGGGTGCACAGCTTTGCATCCATCCCGTTCATTTGTATGCAGACCTATAATTAAATATACACGTGTAACATTCTAGTTTTCCTCCGTTACTACGGTCCTAAGTACGCATACACTTTCACCGAGTTTGACGCCAATTGGTACTTTTTAAAACGAGTAGCGGAATTGGAAAGAATTTCCGGTAACTTAACACCTTCCACGGTCCGGAGAATCGAGGAACTTGACGGCTAGAGGTAACTTGCCGCACCCAGCGAACAGGTAATGTACCTATTTTTATTCCGGATAAACGTTAAGCGTTACCAAGCATGTTTGAATCAGAAATATGCCGAGGGCTCAGACAAACAAATAAACAAACAACCACCTCACTGTTAACATGACTCAAATCTCTGTACATACCCAAATATTAAACAAACAAACAATAAAACTAGTTCAACAACTTTTTATTTCATCAACTACCTGATCCATTCAATGAAAGTAAGATAAAAATGATGTGAAATAAACTATGTTTTAGTTTTTCCAAGGATGAAAACTGTCACTGAACTTGATTTCACTGCCTTTGTGATTTTCAGCACGCACCATTAGCCTCAGGACAAAAGCTGGGAGGAGTCACTCATTAAAAACATATCTTCAACATAACAACATCACACATTTCTGTGTAGTGTCATAAGGGCTGTAAGTTTAAGAATATATATTAAAAAAAAAAAAGAGATCTCACACCAGCAGGCTCTCTGATGTGATCTCTGGTATGATCTGGGGGATCAGAGTAAACCTATGGTGAATGGTAAATGTATTGTATAAATAAATCAACCTCAGCAACAAAGGACTCTAACCACCTGAGAGCTGCGTGCAACAATAGATAGCATTTTACAATCAAACAAAAATGAAAGCATGAAAAATGATTGAGAGGCGACCATCCCAACTTGAAAAGAACTGAGAAAACTGCTTTGAAGCGCTTGTTAAGATGCACTCTGGCCATTTTATAGGAAAAGCTGTAAACTTGCTTGTAAACCTGATTGTGGCAACAGCACAATATATTAAACCATCCAGATAGAGGATCTTCAGTTGATGTTCATGAGGTATCAGACAGCAGGAGAGTACAATTTCATGCTTTGTGTGGGTTCAGCGGCAGCTGTCATTCAAGTCATTGTGTTTATTCGCAAGACACACCTACTTCACCTGCATCCAGTACAAATATCAGGGTTCAGCTTGTGAACCTTCCATGAAGATAAGGTTTCTCTCAGTTAATTGATAATGCTATCTACTAGTTCATCGGTCGTGTTAGTCAACATTTTGAACATGAACATATAAGCTCACAGCCATTCGTAAATGCTTTATAAGTTTACTTCTTAGCGTGCTGTAATTTTGGAAATGCATTTTTATGAGATTCTTTTTGAGCATGGCTGGTATCAAGGAGAATCAAACTGCTTTTTTTGATTTTGTCTTTGACCACCTGAACATCCGCTGCCCCGTTTTAAAATTCTTCCCATTGATAAAAGGAAAACGGCACCATAACTATGTAACAAAATTGCTCTTTTTAAAATGTCAAAATGCTTAAACCACAACAAAACAAAAATAATAATAAGAACACCGCACACTTAAACCACCACACAGGAATATTACCATTATTTATTTCATACTGAATCCTACTGTCAAGCAAGAACAAGCAGTGGCCCTTCCAACAAAGATTAAATCAGTAATTACCAACACACCACACAGCCCTGTTTGAACTTATCTCCCCAGTTTCTGCACTGTGGTGAACACATTTACATACTTATACAGTAAATTAAGACTGAACCATTTATTGAGTGTCCAGGAGAACCTAATTGTAATTTCTAGCTGTGTTCACGCACACGCACACACGCACACACACACACACACACACACACACACATTCCAGTTAAGTATTTTGTTGTATTTATACCGTTTGAGAACGAATAATACAGAAACCACCAGCACAACAACAGGAGAAAAACAATTAAGTACAAAGTCATTATTTCCGACGCGGAGGTGAACAGTCCTGTTTCCTGGGTATTATAAGGGAGCTGCATTTTAAGATTGACAGATGCGTAAACAGAGCGATTCTAGGCTTAAGTCTCAACTCCATCTTTCCACAGTGCTGCTACATATGCATTTAGGGACACACACACACACACACACACACCATTCAAACACGTCAACCAAATGGACACAGGGGTCTGATCTGGTTCTCCATAAATTGATCAGCAGGCCCATGAGAGGAGGGCTGTGGTGGGATTGACAGCAAAAACTGGTGCGAAGGGTAGAGGGATGGAGGGTAGTGCAAGGTAAATGGTCTAGCCCTTGACGGGTGAGTTTGAGATTCTGCACGTAATACTTGGATACACTTTTTCCCGACCCAACATCCTGTGAAAACACATGCACAGTTCAAAGCAGCGGGCTGTGAAAGGTTGGAGGTGGCAGCACACCATTTATTTAAATACACCGTGTTCCATTGTTCCATCGCCGAGGGAACTCCCACCCACTCTGCTAGCTGCCACAACAAAAGCCCAGACACAAAGAAAGCCAGCAAAGACACGCCCATTGTCAGTGCTCTCATCGTCACACATTTTCACAATCACACCTTTAACACAAATGGCTGAAGTTACAAAAGTCTGGTGAACACCGACAAATCGTCATCAGAAACATTTACTCCTTTGCTTCACTCTCAATTTCCTTTTCTCCATTCTCAATCTCCATGTCATCGTCATTGTCCTTGTTCTCGGTCGCCACCTTCTCTGCTGCTTTCTGTACACACAATCAGGGCACAAAATAAGTTAGCAGGAAGTTGAACTACATGCATGGTTATCCCGCCCCCTTGTGGTGAATTTAGGGAGAGCTACACCCTCACCTTGGCATCCCTTTCTGCAAATCTCTGAAACATGTTGGCGTAGATGCGTTTGTCCTTCTCATGCTGTTCCTTAATATGTTTCTGACAAAGGCCCACCTGGAAGAAAATAAAAGATTCTACATGAAGAATATAGACTGATCATTCTTAAGCTAGCTTTTTATTAGTATTAAACCTCTATTCCACCTGGGTATGCTACAGTTCACTCTAAAATTGGAAAAATTACGAATTAGGTATAAGTTGAATTATTGAATTAAATGTAGAGTTCATCTGCTACTTTTTGCCATCTCTTTTATATTTCGACTGCTTCAAGTGTTGCCTTTATTTTAATAATTTCTTAATTCAAACACTTGCTGCTCATGCTTTCAATAGCCGATATATGAAACCACATCACTGAACACAGGGACGCGCTGTTGTCCGTAACACAATCCCGGTGGGCGAATCAATAACTGCAGATGGGTTCAAAGAGTGTAACCAATGACCTAAGAGTTGACACGATAAGATGATCCATGACATTTCTTCTGATCTAGTATTTATTGAGCCACATGTGTTTGAATAAAATATCATGTACTGCAATGCAATGGCTGACAGGAGCATAAACACACCTCTGAGCAACTGTCATTGAAAAGACTACGTTTCTGTATCCTTCAGATCAGTAGATTTATACCTGGCTCTTGGCAGCCTTGTTGGTGGGATACAGTTGAACGACTCGCTGGAAATCTTCTTTTGCACTGTCAAACTCCTTCATGCCAAACAACGCCTCGCCCCTTCGGAACAAAGCCTTCTCATTGGACGCATCCAACTCCAAAGCCTACGAATAAGAATAACGGGAACAAAACAATTAGACATTTATATTAAACGTCAGCTATCTTCCATGAGGTCTTTATCAAGGAAATTATGGGATATGAGGCTGACAAAGTGTGCAATGTTCACTGAACATTAAACGAGAGAAAGTAGTGTGTCTGTCTATTAAATCATATTTCAGCACAGGTGACTAACAATAGACAATAGACATCTAATACCTTGTTACAATTCTCCAGGGCTTTATTTGGTTCCTGTAGTTTAAGGAAGCACATGGCCAAGTTCAGGTATGCAGCCAGCCTCAGGGCTTTGGCTTTCTTATCATCCTCCTCCGACAAACCAGATTCATGTTCCAGCCATGATACAATCCTTTTGTACTGCACAGATGCCTGTTTGTATTTTCCCTCCTGAAATGAATGTGAATGAAAAAAGTAGTTAAAAAAAGTCAGAAATCTCCATGCATAACTGTGTGCTTCTTAAATACATCCTTACCTTGAAATACTGCGTTCCTTTCTCTTTGACAATGCCGCTCTGTTCCAGTTTCTCTAGTGTGTTCATCTCCCAGGATTCCTTGGCCTTAGGGAAAAGAAAATGCTCCGTCATTTGTTATCAAGGACAATCACTGTAACACACCTTCCATTCTCAATCTGACCTGAGGGGAGGGAAGCCAACTTGTATTTGCATCCATATTTGCATACCTTCTCAAAAGCTGTTAGCTTGATCTTGTATTGCAGGGTAGCTCCACCGGGAATGTTATACTGTGCATTTCCTGCATTTCCAAAACCATATCTACAAAACAAATACATTTGGCATTAGTTCTCGCCAAAGTCTTATTTACAAATTCAACAAACACGATCGATTTCTATACATTAATTCAAGACATTGTTAACTTTAGCCTGTGAATGATATTTAAGCTTGACTCAGCGTCTTAACAGACCACTAGTACTTCTACAATCTCATACAGTATTACACATGCGATCATACTTTGGCTTCATAGTGAAGAGTGCCTCCTCTCCTTGTTCCATAGCCATGATAGCTCTCTCTACTCCACTTGGAAGGCCATGACTCTCTCCATCTCCAATCTCAAACTTGATTTCTCTCTGGTCAAACACACGGCCCTCATAGGTACCGTCCACCATCGCTACAAAGGGAAAATGCAGGGGTTACTTCCAACCACAAATCAAACTACTCCAAACAAATCCGGTGGTATGAATGACAAGATTACGTAGAATGGAATCCATTCTAAAATATTGTCCTTACCAAAATCAGAGAAATGGCATATGCAAGGAAAAAGTCAGTTTGATAAAACCGCACACAACTTTCCCAACCCGGCTGAAAAGGTTTGCACATGAGAAGAGCTCACGCCCAATACACTCCCACAATTTACCATAAATTATGAATGCAAATTCATTAATGCATATTAACATCTGGCAGCCAGGAACTGCAGAATGGAGACATCTGAACACAACACTGAAGAAACAAACTAGGGAACTTTTAGTGGAGGAGACAAAAGTTTGGTCTTAGCAGTGGCATAAAAAGAGAAGTTAAGATGATAAGGAGAGCGTTGCCGCTGCTTTTAATGCACTGGAGCTTTCAGACTATGGTGTGCTGTTTGCAGCTGTTCTCAGAGAAACATTTAAATGGAATTGGTCTTGCCAAAGTGGGAGACGCAACTCGGGATAATGGTCCTGGCAAAGGGAGAGAGCGCATTTTCTCACATACATGTGTTTTCACAAATCAGCATACTGTATCAGCAGCTCTGTGCATTCCGCACAGTGTGTGTCTGTACTCCTCCCCTCTGCTCTCACGACAGGATATGCCAACAGGTTCACTAAGAGTCATTAAGGATTTAGGTGTTCCGATGACTAAACGCCCTTGCCGATGGCAACGCTAAAATGGGAGTGTTTCACAATACTCACTGAAATTACGCTTACTATTTATGTGTAATGCATTTACATACTAAAGATAATATGTTTACATGGACTTATTTATGTGCTGTAATCATAATATTACTGGGCAAAACAAGTAGCCCGAAATCCAATTTGAGTTTTCATTTCAACTGACCTCTGAACAAACTACAAGCAGCTCTAATACTGCTTATGTTTCTTTAGTTGTATACGGCACTGGTCAGGATCCTGCTCATAACCCAATTCCATACGATGCAGCAAACCTTTCGTAAACCTCATTTCATTTAAGCCCCTGTTGCATCTTGTCCCCAAAACTTGGACCTCTTCACTTTACCAAAACCATTTTTTCTCCATTTCAATTATTCTTTCTTTTCTATTTTGTCTTGCAGCAAACAACAACTACTTCTACTACAAGAGTTTAACAATGACATGACACTTGCAGTCTTTAGCACAAAAGTTCACAATCAATCAGTCAAAAACCCAGTACAGTAGTCTCAACCTGTTGGTTCCCTGAGTACCACATGTCTTAGTCATGTTACATCCAAGAGGATGGATGTAACTCAGATCAGATTTTTGTTGCCAACGTGCGACACAGATCAGGTTTTTTCTGACCAGCGTGGACACAAATACAGACAAGTATAGTGTTCCAAATGAAAGCTACACAATAGTCAAAAAGTCCTTTTCTATGGTGATCTGGTCTTGTTAGCAACTTGTTATGTTAGTTATGCAATAGTGTGAATTATCTACTAGTTTACTCTGATGTGTATCTGACTTGTGATAACATTAATTGACGTCTTAGCTAATAAATATCTACTATTTGTGTAGAGATCATTGTGCCCGTGTGCCTGGAAGAGGTTCTGTATTATATTATTACACATATCTAACAGTTAAGTCCACTGCATCAATTTAATTTTGTTGTTCCGTGTGGAATATTGTTTTATTGATGTGCACCTGCAGGAAGATTCATAGTAGATGTCGTCAAGGAAAATCTAAATATCCCAGTATTTACTGCCAACTGATCCAAAAGCTTTGGTTGTATGGGAGTGGGAACACATCTTTAATTTTCAACAATCAAACAACTGTGTGTCAAGGTGTTACCTTCAACCACAGCTCCTTCATTGGGCTTTGAATATTTCTCTCCTTTTGAGATGATGCGTCGGATAATTCCCCCATCTTCATCCTCTGTAATATCCTCTCCTCGAAATTCAAACAGTTCCACCTAAAAGATGAGCACTCATAGAAATTTATATCAAGAGACAATATGCATTAATACCAGTTTAAGATATAAATCACCTCAAACCAGGCTGGATGTTCACAGGTTCAGCAAAAAAAAAACCCCTAAAAACAGTCAGGTGTACCTCAAAAACAAGAGTGGCATTGGGGGGGATCTTGGGTGGGCTGCCTGCTGACCCATATGCGTACTCCGGTTTACAGACGAGCTGGCACAACTCCCCAACTTTCATTGTGGCTACACCGATGTCCCATGCCTTTATCACTTGTCCTGCAAATTAGAGGATGCCGTTATTAACAAGCACTGGCTCGGCAACAGCAGCAGGTGAGCGTCCATGCCTCTATTAGTTATGAACCAACCTTTGCCCAGCTCAAAGGAAAACCTCTCTCCTCTATCTCTGCTGGAATCAAAAGGAGTGCCATCCAGAAGTGTGCCCACATAATGCACAAACACTTTGTCCCCTGTCATAGGCAGCTCTGTGCCATCTCCTTCCCTTTTCACCAACTGGAAAAAAGAGGAAGAAACTAAATGTACAAAGAGGAATCATCACCAAACCAAATAAATAAAACATGATAAGGCAGATGCGTAAACTCATCAATTATGAATGGTTTCTATCTGCTCCCTCACGTGCAAGTGTGCCAGTGTGCGCCAAATTACTGTCCATTCAGTTATACACACATCATACATCATTTGCACGTATCAATTCGGCCAAACGTCTTAGCCATCTTGAAATTAGGTTGGTTTAAAATAATAACGAACCATGTGATAGCCTTTGAGACGCTAACTAATCCCCTAGCGTGTCTTTAACTTAAGCTATTCAACCAACATCAGTGGATCAGACTAAAAAATTGACATGCCAGCAGTGATATAGACAAGCAATCATTGTTTTGACAATCCGCGCGAACGCCTGGATACCGCTGGCTAACGTTTACTTGGCCAAATCGGACAACATGCACCAACACTAAGCTAGCTCTCTAAACATATCTGATTGAGGCGTTATGTGCAGTGGTTACCTTCAACACACCCCCGTCCTTCTTCACCGAAATATCCTCTCCGTCCATGGGGATGTTGTTTTGTCCTTCACTTGTATGTTCCTCTGCAGTCATAATAGCAGGTTTCCTCTTCCTACTTTGACCTGTGCGACGAATCAAAGCAAACTACTGACACTTGCTAGCAGTAGTGGATGCTAAAGCTAACACAGTCAATGAACGCTAAGCGCGAAATCGGTGATGCTAGCTAATAAATAAGCTCTGCGCTAGCCCAACTTCCACAAAGGCAGATTTTGGGGGTGAAGAAGAAAAAAAACTAAGAAACTCCGCCAAGTTCAGTCTGCACTTAAGCTTTGTTTTGGGTCGAGAAGATTCCACGTTGCCCTGCAGTCTGGCATGTAACCACGCAAAAGAAGGCCATAGAAGTTTCTAGGCATTGTGGAAAGCACCAGTAGCGTTGAGAATCCCACTACAGCTTTGGGCGAGAGGGCATGACGGTCCAGTTGAGACGCTTTGATTGGCCCGCTTCAAGCTTGGACCCGCCTCTGATTATGATTAGCGCTATGATTGGATGAGTGTTGTGTGTAGTTGCCGACAACGACTTCCGTGACAAATCATAGCCAAATTTAATATCGAAAAGTTTAACCCATTGAAATATTGTTTCAAGAAGATAAATTTCCCGCGTGGACATTCACTGCACGGTTGGCTTAAAGAGGATTAGTGTGTAGGACAGCTGTAGGGGCGGGCATAACTTGGGAACGAGCTAATCAGCGGCAAGTCTGGATCAGAGTCCGGACTTGTGCGTTTCCATTGTGTTTAAGAGTAGTGCACAAAGGCGGTGCAGATTGCAAACACACTACTTTAGACTAATTACATAATCTGTTTTATAAGTGAATAATTAATTGAGCACATGCGTGGTGTATTGGTTGAATATTTTAGCGCTATAGATAGAATTTGGTCATATGTTTAAAAACATGCCATCCCGGTCTAGTGAAACACGCGCTCTTTGTGTTATCTTGCTCGTTATTGGTCAGATTCTATATCCGCTGTGGAATGTTGGCGCGGTCGTTGAACAACATCTCACTGTGAGTTTTTAGGTACGTTTAACCGTCTTTGCAGTTTCAAAAACTAGACACACAAAGACTAAAGTTAAAATATAAGGATTTCTGTGCTAAAAAAATCGTAATTGTCTTTAGTTTGTCTTTGTCTATGACGTTATTGAGTGATCTGATTTGGACCCAAGCACGCTAGCCTGTGGATATAACATTCAATTTCTGTTTTTGTGCCGCTGTGCTCATGTGTGTATGTGTCATCTTCAAGGAACACAGAGGAGAATGGAGACTGGCATCTCGAGGTTTCCATTTCCTTACCAGCCCTATGACATCCAGGAGCAATTCATGCAAGCCCTGTACACTGCACTTGACCAGGGCAAAGTTGGCATTTTTGAAAGTCCCACTGGAACGGTGTGTGTGTGTGTGTGTAACATTACCATGGAAACTGTTAGATTGAAGATCTGTGTGTTCTAACATGTTTGAACTCTAAATCAGGGCAAGTCTTTGAGTCTGATATGTGGAGCGTTGAGTTGGCTAAAGGACTATGAGGAAAAGAGGAGACAAGAGGCCGATGCCCTGCTGCAGGAAGGAGAGGCAGCCCTTTCCACATCCACGGCGCAGTCCTCTACTTCCCCCCAGTCCTCCGCAGAACCTGACTGGATCACTGATTTTCTTCAAAAAAAGGCAGAACGTGACTTGGTCTCAAAGCTGAAGGTAAGCGTGTCAATTCCGAATGTTTCATATGTGACCTTTACTTAGATGTAACAGAATTCTGGCTTTCCCATCTGTTTCGCTTTAGCTGTGGAAAAAACTTTCAAAAGTCACGGCCATATTTTTATGTAACAGGAGGATGAATTGAAAAGGAAGAAGAGGGAAGAGCGACTAGAAATGATCCGAAATAATGTTCAACTCAAGTATGCCACGAAAAGAAAGGTAAGAGGTATTCACAGTTTTTTTATTAAATCGAAAATATTTTCAGCTGTCTGCTGCTCACTGTAGATGACGGTACAAACACAAGGTATGCAAATGAATTAACTGATATGTGTGTGTAGAACTGTGAAGAGGAAGAGGCATTCAAATTACTGCACCTCAGTAAAGCTGGACCAACAGAGACAACAGGGGAGACTGAGGATGAGGAGCTTGTTATTGCAGAATATGAGAGTGATGACGAGTCCAAGACCAAGACCAAGAGCAAGTGAGGATAGCCACAAACAAATGAGTACCTCAAAGGTTACATAAATTGATGAGAGTACGACTGCAACGTGTGTTTTCTCCAATGCGCAGATTTAGTGTGGCTGACGAAGAGGACGAGGACCTAGTTGAAGAACATGTGACAAAGGTGCGTCGGTGTGAGAGAGACACAGAGAAGTTAAGGCGTAGCTGTCAAGTTTATTTGTATACTTGAGGCTCACATAACCGAGCCAAAGGTCCTGAAGGAAGAAAACCAAACCAAAACACACAACATACATGAATACATCAGTAAAGCAGTGAGTGAGAGAGGTGGACACAGAGGGAGAGTGTGTGTGCATCTACATAGAGCAACAAGGCTTAATAAGTTCATGGTGAAAAATGTTATAGTTGGTTATATATTTAGATTGTAGATAGTTGTTTATAAATGATATATATGTTAATGGAGGATAAGTGAGAAAGTGGTAGGGATACATAAGTTTATACTTCTTCCTATTCCTTTCCAAACGGTTACTCTTGTTTTGTTTGTTTGTTTTTTTGTTTGTTTTCTTATCTGTTTTTAATGTTCATATTTGAAATAAATAAATGCATTCATTCATTTCCATTTTACCAGATTTACTACTGCAGCAGAACTCATTCCCAGCTGGCCCAATTTGTCCACGAGGTTCAAAAGAGCCCCTTCAGCAAGAACGTTAGCGTGGTCACGATGGGCTCACGGCAGGTATGTTTACACAAGAGCACATTTGAGTTCTTGTTTTGTTTTATTTTTGAATTTGATTTAGTTTTTGTTTTTTTTGCCATTGAGAATGTTATGAAGTTTCCACAATCTGAAACATGTATGATTGTAGCATTTTTAAATATGAAATGTATATTTAGATCTCAAACTGAAATAAATTCTCAAAGCAAATACTGAATTATTAATTGGTTATTAATGTGAGAAGACACTTTAGATCTATCTGAAATCCTTCAAATAACGCTGAACTGTTTGTAATCAATTAACAATTCATTCATCAGTGTTAAAGGGTCAATTAATTACTCATTGATACCAGGATCACTAGATAAGTCAGCTAATTAAATGCTAAAGTATGAATGCAAACAAATAACTATTGAGGCTGTAGCACTCGTCACATCAGTGAATGCAATTGTTTGTAATGTTTGGCCAGAGGGAGGCGCTAGAGGAAAGGCCATGTTCTTAAAGGCAGAATAATTATTTTTTTTTAATATCCATTCATTTTTGAGATATTTCAGCCTGTTCCAAAACAGATAATACGTGTTCGGTTTGTTAACAGTGACATCTTGTTGTACCTGTCCTTGTAAATGACAATAAACAAAGTTGTGGACTTTGTAGAACCTGTGTGTCAACGAGGAGGTGCTTCGCCTCGGCAGCATACAACGCATTAATGACCGCTGCATGGAGATGCAGAAAAACAAACACGGTGAGAGCCAGTTTATAGACACTGTCTTTACAGAAATGCATTCCACGCCAATTTATATCTCCGGACACACGTTTGTAGTCCTGACCGTCTTTCCATCTCACAGAGAAGCAGCAACACGAGGAGGGTGTGAAACGTAAGAGGGGTCCTGCGAAGCCTGTGTGTCCTTATTATAAGGCTTCGGCACTGCAGCAGCTGAGGGATGACCTTCTGGGGTCGGTCCATGACATAGAACAGCTGCTCAAGCTGGGCAGGGAAAGTCATGCATGTCCCTACTACGCCACACGCCTGGCCATTCCCCCTGCACAGGTAACGTCAACAAAGGCCCTGAGATACATGACAACTGAGTCTCCTGCTCCATTCCTTCACCTTTATCTCTTTTATCATTTTTTACTTTCTACCAAATTTGTAACAGATCTTAAGCTTAGGATGGAGTCTTATCTGTATGGTGTTTTTGTGTCTGGGTAGCTAGTGGTCTTACCCTATCAGATGGTACTTCACGAACCTACAAGACGGGCATCAGGAGTCCAGCTCAAGGGACAGGTATGATCAGCTGTTCAGGTCCTTAGTTTACTTTGTAAGTGTAAAAAACGCAAAAATCTTGATATCAAAATGCAACTACCTGATCAGTAGGACCGTGGATGATCAGAGTGCCGTTTTCTTTATATATATGTGTGTGTACAGGTGGTGATCATCGATGAAGCCCACAATCTCAGCGACACACTCTCTTGTATACACAGTTCAGAGCTCACTGGAGCCCAGGTAACAACGTTCACGTGCCCATTTTCAGTGTCGTTTTTATATTCTGCATATATCCTATAAAATGCTAAAGCTGCGTTCCTCTACAGCTTTGTCGTGCCCACTCCCAGCTCACGCAGTACTCAGACCGCTATAAGTAAGACGCATTACACTTATTCACAAAATAAAGAGAATGTCGCTCCCCCCTGACTCCATGCGTATGTGCCTGTGCCATCAGGAGCAGACTGAAGGCAAAGAACCTGATGTACATCAAACAGATTCTGTTTGTCATTGAGGGCCTCACCAGGGTGCTGGGAGGTGGGTGTATTGACGTAAATTATTATTACTATTCTTTTGAAAAATGTGTGCTTGTTTGTAGCCCTGATAGGCTTGGAAATAAAAGCACAGTGGAGAGTGATCGTGGTTTAAATGTTATATCTGCAGGTAAGGCTGGACAGAATCCACAGAGCCAGGCTACACTACCAGGTTAGTATCCACGTTATCGTGTACACACATACACACACACACACACGTGAACACAATCCCATTACTAATAACTTATCCCTTCCCTTTAGGAACGGAGATGCTTACAATCAACAACTTTCTCTTCAAAGCCCAAATCGACAACATCAACTTGTTCAAGGTGAGCCAGTCATTATCGGCTAGTTTCATAATTGATTAATCTACTGATTATTCATTTATTATTTACTCAACTTTTCCATCAAAAGATGTAAATACCACAATTTTATCCATTAGGACGAGTAAAATGATAGCTGTGGTATTGTAAGGTAGAAATAATTGGGTTTATTTTCATAAAATTTGTATTTGATATTCTAATTTGTTTTACTATTATGAATGTGATTTTTCTGTCATTTACTTCATTTGGAATTAATCATTCATCGCATTTGCCATTTGGCCGGGACCGTGGGGTCATGTTGGCGAGTAAATGATTACATTCATTTTTAATTGAATAGTTAATTACGATCGATTAATCATGGCAGCCTGAGTTCAAGGTTACTTGGCAGCATTTTCATACTCTTGAAAAATCACTAAAACAGACTACACACCATATTCTAACCACAAGTTATTGTTGTTTTTTTACTTTGCTACACTGCTGTTTACCTTGAAGCTACAAAGATACTTTGAGAAGAGCATGATCAGCAGAAAAGTAAGTATCCATCCTGTTTGTGGGTGTTGTGTATTGTATGTCTCCCATCAGTACTGCCCTGGTCTGGATGTGGTACATTGTAAAATGAGATGCCCTCAACATATTTCTGCAGCTGTGCGGCTTTGTGGAGAAGTACGCCGGTTCAGGTGTGAATCCGCACACTCAGACGAGCTCCAACAAAGAGAACAGGCGCACGGAGGGCTTAAACCGCTACCTTCAAACACTACAGAGCAGCCAGAGCAGCGCACCAGGTCAGCGTCAGGGCGCCATGTGGGGAGGGACGGATCTGAAGATGTTTGTGTTAACGCATATTAGAGGATAATGCATCTCTTTATCTGTCCTTTCCCCTTGTGAGCAGTTCCTTCATCAGACCAAAGGGGGTCTGTGGAGGGAGAGAAAGTGCTGTCTGCATCTCCAATGATGCAGGTGGAGGGTTTCTTCATGGCTCTGACCAACAGTAATACAGACGGCAGAGTGGTGGTGCACAGACAAGGTGACATTTTATACAAACACGGCCTGGTAAAGTAACGACTTTAAGGTCAGAGTGTAAATTCTCCTGTTTGATGTCCAGGAACCCTGTCGGAGAGTTCTGTTAAGTTCCTGCTGTTGAATCCAGCAGTCCACTTTGCACAGGTGCTGAAGGAGTGTAGAGCTGTCATCATCACTGGAGGAACCATGCAGCCAGTGAGTTACTTTACATCCAGTAGAAAATAGGATGGCAAAAGGTGCAAGATTTATAATGATTAAATATGAAAATTTAGGTTTCTGACTTCAAACAAGAGCTGCTGTTTTCCGCCGGAGTGACAGAGGAGCAAATCACCGAGTTTTCCTGTGGTGAGTGGCACACATAACACTGCAGTCATTTCAAAAACAGCTCTACTTTTTGTGTGTCCTATATCATCCACATCACATACATCAACAGGCCACGTCATTCCTCCCGAGAACATTCTTCCCATCGTCCTGTGCGCTGGTCCATCTGGTCAGGAGCTGGACTTTACTTTCCAAAACAGAGACTCTCCACGCATGGTTTGATATTTTACCGCTCGCTGCAGTACGTTTTGTTTGTGGTTGTTTCCACCGGCAGCATCATCTCAGAATGTGTCTGTTGACAGATGGACGAGACAGGCCGCATTCTCTCCAACATTTGTAACGTGGTGCCCGGTGGGGTCGTGTGCTTCTTCCCGTCTTATGAGTACTCGAGGAGGATCATTAGTCACTGGGAGACCAGCGGTGTGCTCGCTCGTCTGGCTAACAAAAAGAAGGTACTTTGGTGTTTGCAGTTCATCTTTATAAAACCGTCAAGTTATTTTTTCAAGTTTTATCTTGCTTAGTAGAACTCTCATGGTGTGCATTCCCAAGACAAAGGTGAATGTGATATTTCTTACACTATTAAATTTCCAACTGGCAAAAAAAACACATCACATTTGCAGACTTCAACCTAGTCAACGTTTCAGCTGTTTTACCTGTTGTAACATTTACATAAATATGACTAAATAATCGCTGAAAGACCTACGACACATTCAGTACTCACAAGGTCTGTTTTAGTAAAAAACAAAAAAATATGCCAAGCCATAAGCATGGTCTTAGATTATGACCTTTGAAAGACTTCTAGGAATATATAGATTAACAAAGCGATGCTGTTGAAAGAGAATAAACTGACACCATCTCTGACAGATCTTCCAGGAACCAAAGAGGGCTAACCAGGTGGAGCACGTGCTCAGCGAATTCTCCCGCTGCATCCAGGTGAATGTTGCACTGCTGCTTATTCAGCCATCATCACGCAGCACTGAAATCAGGTTCTGTTGCCTTTACTGTTGACTCACACATTTTTTGGATCTCTTTGATATCATTAAAGAGGAGTGCCGTGGATGGCGGCGTACTCTCAGGAGCCTTGCTGTTCTCCGTCGTTGGAGGAAAGATGAGCGAGGGTATTAATTTCTCAGACGATCTGGGCAGGTGTGTGTAATTTACAGACAAGTGGACATCGAGAAGTTAGCTTTTGAAATGTATAACGCGGATTATTCTAACGTATGTTTATTTCTGCAGGTGCGTAGTGATGGTGGGAATGCCGTACCCCAACATCAAGTCTCCAGAGCTGCAGGAAAAGATGTCCTATCTGGACAAACACATGGTGAGGAAATCTTGGCTGTTTGTTCTCCACTGACTGCTGAGATTCTGGCCAAACATGTCTCATCACTGTTTGCATTTCAGACTCACTGTGGAGGGAAGAGCCCCGGCCAAGCACTAATAGAAAACCTTTGCATGAAGGCCGTCAACCAGTCCATAGGTAACAATGCAATACCAATACTTGTTTATGATCAGGTAGAAATAAAGCACGTTGTTGATGTATTTCATCTACTTCACTCACAGGAAGAGCTATCCGTCACCGCGGTGACTATTCCACCATCGTACTATGTGACAGACGTTACTCCCGTCCCAATACGCTCTCCAAACTCCCCAACTGGATCAGAGATCGAACTAGAGCTTACACGACATTTGGACCCGCTTTTGCTGCCTTGCGGAAGGTGAGTGCTATTTATGTCTGTGTACCCACACATTGAATGCGAGAACAGCACAATTAGAGACTATAGCTCTTTGTTTTCCTTTCAGTTCTTCCTGGAAAAGAAGCAGAAGCAGGTGTAGTTTTCCAAGCTGTCAACTTAACTTCAGGAGCTGAATGTTCTATCAGGTTTCTTTTGTCCCCTTCATACTCCTTTACAATACTTGTACCATGTACTTGTGTTTATTTTCCCCCCCCGAACAGTAAAGAAAATTCAAAATGAAATATTACACCGTGAAAATAATTACTTTTATTTGATGAAAGGATGTTAGTAAAATGGTTCTTTGTTCTTATAGTGACACAGCATCTGTTTCATTCTTACTCTGTGTTCTCCAGTTTGGTTATTTATTGTTGTTGCTGCAATATGTAAGCAATAAACTGTTTCATTATTCCGGTTTCAGTGATGTTTTGCTTAAGTGGTTAGGCAGACACTGCTCATCATGTCATCAGCATTAATTGGTACAATTATGAATATTTTACAATAAAAACTTCTGCAAAGACGAGAAACTCTTGAGAAAATCCTCCCTCGAGTACAATAACTGTCTGATTTACAGTCACCAGTGCTGTAAGTGTCCATGAGTTATAATGTGGCTTAGTGTTACGCTTCCCAGTCATCATCATCTGTTGGCTGTGGAGCAGGAAGTGGTGGGATGACATCCGACATCCTGGCGAATGCACTGCTAGTACCAGTGGGGGCGTCGGCAGACTCCCCACCTGCTGGAACTTTACCAGAGATGCCTAGAAATAACGCAGAACATAATTATGTGGACGCAATCGCCAACACCAAGCACTTATTACTCAGACCCGTGGGAGTTTGGCCGTACCTTTTCTTCGCATGGCCAGTTTATTGAAGAGATCAGACATGAAGTCACCGCCACTCGACGCCGATCCCACTGCTGAGGGAGACGGTAGCAGTTACAAAACAATCATGAAATCTGTATCCATAATTGGGCAGACAACCTGTGTCAATGTGTTTCTACTGCCGTGTTTTGAATAAATAGGCGGTTAACCTACACTTTGGACACTTGAACACAATTCAAAATGCCTTTGTGAAGCTGATAACGTCCACTTATTGTTATTTTTTTCCATTATTCTAATAAACACATTACAATGCAGTCTTACATAACAGCACCGCTAACAATGGGCAGGATAATTACTGCCGAATCAACAACTCTTTGACATCAACTGAACAATATGAGCTTCACACAACAATTTATAGCAAAGGTTTTATGTTGGATTGAACAGGTCTATTTAATAAAGGGAAGAGTAATCTTGAATGCAGTTGAGGATATACTGCCCCATAAGTAACATATTTTAACTCAAGTCAAGTTCATCTTTCTAAAAAAAAGGGCCACAGAGCTGTGGTCATGATAACCACGTGAACCAATCATCATGAGCCACTTCATGAAACATGCACAAAACCCCATTCCCACTACAATGCTCTGACACCTTGCTCTTGCTCCTTCTGTTTCTTCTTCTCCATCTTGCGCTCCTTAACGTTGCGTAACTTGGCTTTGCCGATGCCTCCGGCGTTGCGGATGGACTCCAGGAGACTGGCACGGCCGTCTGACGACTGAACCGTCTCGCTGGGAGCGCCCGACGCAGGGCCTGCAGGCAGAGGAGCGAGCCATTGGAGGGAATGTATAGACACACTGGGTTTGTATTCATCGAGATCAATTGAGTGTGTGTGGGAGCAGATTGTCACTTTTCCCAGCTTTTCTGCTCCACCAAGCTCCATGGTGTTCCTCCAAGTCTGTAGCAGAACTTTGAATTGTGTGAATGTGACAAACCTGAACTTGGTGCCCGAGAAACTTCGTTGGGGCTGTCAGCAGGAAGAGGGGGTGGCGGCGGCGGTG
>OMNV01003916.1:11314-45940 GCA_900303265.1 Brotula barbata
CGGCTTGATGTTCTCCAGCCTGACTCCAAAATGGGCCAATACGTCTCTGAAGGGACGTTTAAAAGCCTCGAGATGGCAAAGTGTCTCAGTATCATCTTGTCAGCTGGTTGGAGGCATAAAATCCATATTTGGGCAACGGGGTGGAGTCAGGTGGAGCAGAGGTGTGACAGGCAACCGGCAACCACGACAGCTGACTGTGAGGCCACGAGATGAGACGTGTACGCCGTTAACTCCCCCCCCGTCTTCTTCCCTCAGTGGTCACACACTGCCTTTTGACAAGATAGTTCTTTATCTCTTATTTTTAGCCCACACAAGCGAATCCCCCAACACACACACACACACACACACACACACACACACACACACACACTCACTCTCACTCACACACACCTGTATAACGTCCACTTTCATCTCATCATCTCACCACATGGATGATTCTTGAAGTTATGGGGTACAGGTTGGGAACAAACATGCCTTTGATGTCCTGCGTATGAAGAAGTGACGCCGATTGGCCGAGGGAACAGGGACTGACGCTGATTGGCCCAGGCTTGTTTGTGCGGGCAGGAAGTAATTTGCATAATGCAGACATTCGCCGTCTGCCGAGGTTGTGTACGTGGTAAAAGCAGGCCAGCATTATGAAATATTGAGTAAAAAAGGGCCTCGTGAGATAAAGGGTAGATTCAGGGGATGTTTGAAGTGCACATCAAATGTAGTTTCCTCTCATGCATATTAGCGTATTGTGTGTTTATTGAAATAATAATTTAGTTTGGCACAAATAGAAAAAATAGCTACAAGAGTAACGGCAATATTATAAGACAGATAACCACGTATTGGACCTGTAGAGAGAAAAAGAGGCAAAAGAGGCCCCCTACATTTAAAATAATATGAAATAAGGGAGGTGGAGAGAAGAAAAAGCGAGATAGGAAGAAGGAATGAAAGAGATGGGGAGAACGCACAGGGGGAGAGGAGGTGAGAGAAAGAAAGGAAGGGAGAAGAAAAGAGCAGGCACAGGAGAACAGAACAGAAAGAGTGCTGTGTCTCCTGGTTGTCTTTGTTTGCCGTGACAGGGACAGGTGGAGGCTGACAGCAGGACCTTTACGTAAAGCCAGTTAAATAAAGAGGGGATGGAGGGATGGATATTAGCAGAAAGAGAAGAACAAAAGAAGGAGTGAGACTGAGAGACTAAATGCCAGAGCCCAAATGGCTGCCAAGCCTTCTGTTCGCTTACTGTTGAGAGTTGTAGCACCGTTTGGCTGATCAGCGGCACTGTGACAACAATACCATCGACGAGGACGAAGACGAGGACGATGACGAAGAAGACCAAGCCTTTGTCCAGTAGTTACTGTGCCACTCCCAAATGTGTCTGATGTCATCGAGGACCTGGACAGTAAGGTTGGATGATGGGTCAGAATCAACACCGCTACATGTTTGTGTTTACGTATATTACAGGTACAAAGGTACACAAGAAAAAACGATTAGAGTTCATACCTTCACCAAGGCCGCACACGTTCACGCACAATTCGTTTTTTGGTTTGTTTTTTCCGTCAATACGAAGAGTTCAAATGCACACAACTGAAACAATGAAATTTAAAAGTTCCAAACTGTGTTATATTTTTCTACAGATTTTTTAAAATTGTATTTTAACTCGTTTTTTTTTTTTATTTTAAATGTTTGATTTTTAAAAGAATCTGAGTTATCAGATTTTACACATTCAATCTGTGTTTAGTTTATTATTCTGCTAGTCAATGCAGTGAGCAGCTGTAAAACAGGATGGAAGACTGCAGGCCAGTGCCTTGCTCAAGGGAAACACAGGAGATTGACATAAAAGACATCGACCCAAGAAAAATATTTAAAAAACAAACAAACAAACAAAACATTCTATCCCACAACTTTGTGAAATAATTTTTAAAATTCTTGTGACTGCCCCTGGATCCATATTCTTTTTTTTTTCTTTTTTTGAGTAATCCAGTCAACAAAAAAAACAAACTAACAATCTAAGAAACCAACCAAACACCAGACGGGAGTCCAACGTTTCCTCCTCTACAGACGCATTTGGACTGGAGTTTGGTTGCCATGACACATGCCTTTTCCTTACTAAGATGCAGTAGAGTGATGTCTCTCACTCTTTCTCGCACACACACACACACACACACACACACACACACATCCTTTGAACCCATGGGGTATTATGGGATTGTCTCGGAGTGATTACAGAGGATCAGCCATATGAAAAAAGTAGCAACGAAAAAACAAAGACGCACGCACATGCTAACACGGGTGCGTGCGCAAACGCACACACGAATACACAAATCGCTCACACGCAAATCAACTCACTCTTGTCAAGCCAGGAAGTCCAGCCTCTTTGACTAGGATAATCCTGTGGCACCGAGAGAGGGTAAACTTAGGAAGAGACGATCCCAAACCTGGAAAAGCCGATTAGAGGCTAAGGGAACAAAAAACCCAGGCAGCAGGAGAAGGAACAGGAGAAACAAGTAGCAGAACAGCAAAGCCAAGTCGAGCCTGACACAAGAGGCTGGCTGTGCCTCACAGACCAGGAAACACCAGAGGAGAGACGGAGAATGCTGAGCAAGAGAGCAGAAATTAGGGACGGAGAGAGAGCACAAGATGATGAACGGTCGTACAGGGCTGGAGGGAGAAAGACGCTTATGACATCAGAGAGAAAGACCGGCGGGAGAAAAAAGATAAATGGAGGGAAAAAGCACATTGTTATATTCGTTTTTGTCAGTCTGCTCCAGTTTGCTGCCCCCGGTGGCAGCAGGTGGTCAAAACGTTTACTGACACCGAAGTACAGACAGAGAACTATTACAGTTTAATGATCATAACAAATTGGAAACAAAAGACCAAAAGACTGCAAAGCAACACAGACACATTCAATACGAAGAAAGAAGGAATGAAAACAAAGGTAGAAGGTGTCTGCAATTACTGCACACACACACACGACACACACACACACACACACACACACACACAGCCTGTGTTACGTCTGCGAGCCGATCTCCACTAAACGATATTCGCCAAAAGCCGCACAATTTAAAATGCAACTTTGCAAACAACAGAATACAAACTTTATGCTCTTTTTAACTTGACACTTGACCCCCAGCTACACTTTCACTTGCACCTGATGAAAATTTGTTGCTTCCCATCCCTAGTCTCCCCATTGAGTCCCGTCCCTCACCTCTGTGTATTTCTCTCTCGCCCTCTCCGTTTCTTTAGTCACGTCTCTCGCTCCTCGCCATTCCGTCCGTTTCTTTGCCTCTTGTGCCATTTCTACTCCTCCATAACTCCTATCTTTTATTCTTGTCATTCCCCCCTCTCTCTCTCTCTCTCTCTCTCTCTCTTTGTGCATTTATCCCAGGGCTGCGTTTGGCTGTAGAGTTGGTATTTCCACCAAGTGATAAGGGCCTTTATAGAATGAGTCTGACACTGGCGGGGTCGGAATGTGTTGGAAGCAATAAAACTCTAAACCACACACCCGCTCAGGCAGACACGTACACGCGACTCGATTCTATCTCAGTGTGGGAAAAGAGCGCGCAGATACCAGAGGTGATGGATGGGAAATGCAGATAAGTGAGAACATAGACGGATAGATAGAACACAGAAAGACTCCCGTAATCAGGCTGGATTACTGTGTGCGTTTCATGGCGTAGTTCATCCTTTCAATCCCCGCCGAGTCAACCGATATACATTCAGATAGGAATTGAGAGCTGCGGTTTCGTTCGTCGGTTCAATCTCATTTTGGAGATCCGATCACGCAGATCAGATTTAATGAGGGCGTAGTGTTGCAGATCCTCCACCGCTCTGCCTACGCCCGTATTGGATGATGGTTTACCAGGGGTGTATATATGTACGTATTTAAACACGCAACGCTCCTTACGTCGCTCTTATCTGTCACATCGTACAGTGAACACGCCCACTTCCACAAAACGTGCTCTCAGTAACCCCATAGCAGGAACAGGAGAGCGGGGATTTGTTGATGTGCAGTTAGACCTGTCACTTCCTGATGTCCTGGGATGATTGGATGATAAATACCCCAATTAAACAGCACAGACAGCGATAACTGCTGTTGGCTATTGTCCCTGTAACCGCTGGGGGAATACGTGCATGTCGGGACCATCTGTGCTAGGTACAAAGGACAAACTAATAGAGATTAAATATAGTGGCTACATCTAAACTCCTCTCAACATTCAGGGTTCTTTCTGCTGTGTTCCCTCATCCCTTTAAGTCATGTAACAAATGTAGTTATGCGGATGAAACATCTTTTGAAAGATTGTAGCTATATTCGAGATCTTCACTTCAATTATTAATCTTATTGCTCGGTAGGAAAGACATAAAACTGCTGAAAATGTAATGTTGATAGTTTTTCTTTTTATCAGGAGAGCGCTGTGCCGCATGCAGAACATCGCATATTGAAGCACTCTCCCTGTTCCCCTTTCCAAGAAATACGGCTTTCATATTGGTTTAAGAAAATAAAAGGGAAGCTACACAGGAGTAGTTTTACCAATTCTTTCCACTTTTGGTTGCCTTTCTGCCAAATAAATCCATTTGTTTTAAACGTTAAATAGAGGTGCACTTCCTCTCAGGTAGCTGTGTACACACACGTGCGTGTCACTAATACGCACCCCACCTTTTTCCAGATTGTAGGTAAGCATGCAGGCGGCACAGATTGAGGCAGCAGACCCCAAACGTTGGGTGCAGCAGGCGGGGTGGATAACCGAGCAAACTGGAGTGTCATAAGGATATTAATAGAGACGAGCTAACGCAGGCAATAGCCGGGGCAAATTGGCTCGCAGAGACGAAATAAAGCCAGCCAGTCCAAAACAGGAAGAACCAATGGAAACGACGGACCGGTTAGGTTGGAATGGTTCTATATCTCTCTTATTGACGCCACAGAGAGAGGATATATACGGATCGAATGCGATGTTTTGCGGTCAAACGCCATAAAACAGGCAAATTGAAATATATGTGGATTTTTGTATTTGTGTTCTTACGCAATGGTAGAACAAAAACAGGAAAGTTTCAAGTATCAGAGACTCTGTGACGGAGAGGGCCTATCTCCTCTCTACCCCATGCAAAGAGAAGCAATTTCACCTCTCGCAGTTTTAGGCAATTTAAATAGTCTGAAAAGACAGAAAACAAGCGAAAAGTAATACAAAGAATAAATAGAGAATGTGGGCCCAAGTGCTGTGGAGGAATAAACTTTCCCGAGGCAAAGTGAGAGTGACAATGGTGGGGTCGCACTCAGGCGTACGCACGGCGTACGACAGATAGTTGGACGGACGGAGACAGAAGATCGCCAGTATTGATAATTCCAGCATAATCGCTTGTCCTAATGGACCCAGAGAGTCAGAACGGGAGATGGAGCAGGCGGGACTCTCGGTAGATGTATGGAAACCGAATATACCTCTGACCCTGCTGCGAAGAGGGCCGAGGAGCCATGGGGGAGCCGAGGGAGGAGATGTGCAGATGGCCAGATGCAGTGGGGATGCAGGAAGAGGGTTGAGACGGAATCCTAATGCGCAAAATGTATTTTTCATGAGTGGCCGATCGATAGTGATTTGGAGTTTTCTCTTTGTAGCTGGAATGAGCCCAGTCCGACCTGATGGAGAGCAAGGATATCGGGAAATAAGAGAGGAGGGAGGGAGGGAAAGAAGAATGGGCTGATTGGTGGATGGATGGATAAGTGCAAAGATAAATTATGGCAACTGGTCAATAGAAGGAAGTTACTGGAATTGGATTTGCAGGCGAGGGAAAGTGGTGTGAGTGCAGCTGCTAAGAGAGAGAATGAAAGAGAGCTACAGTTACATGGGATGTGTAGGAAAGTGCAGGTCACCCTGACGAGCACTCGCCTCTCCGGTGGGTTGTTGTAGAGAGATGACTTTGGTGTGGAGTTCCCTTCTTACTACATAGAAAACCTCATCACACTATGACGAGGGGGAAATGGTCGTAAGAGGGGGTTACAAAGATGAGAGAATGGGCTACTAAGGTTGGTAAGAATGGGTGAATAGAGATGTATGAGGGCTGTACTAGGGTGTGAGATGGGGGTGAAGTTATAAGAGGTGGTTACTATGACAGCAAGTGGAGGTTCTTAGGTTGAAAGAAGTGAGAACTAGTTTGGTGAGAAGTTATCAGGAGGATGGTAAGGCCAGCTTACAATTTAAGAGAGGTTACTAAGGTGACAAGATGGGCATACTGGGGTGGTAAGGGGTTACTAGAGCGATAGGATGGGTATGCTAGGGTAGTAAGGGGTTTGACTAGTGCATTAAGATGGGCTCATTTCAGTGATAAGAGGGGGTTACTAGAGATGAGACAAGGGTTTACTATGGTGTAAGATGGGGTGAAGTTATAAACGGTGGTTACTATGACGGTAAGAGGCAGCTCTTAGGATTAAAGAAGTGAGTACCAGTTTGGTAAGAAGTTATCAGGAGGGTGGTTAGACCAGCTTACTATTTAAAAGAGATTACTAAGGTGACAAGATGGGCATACTAGGGTGGTAAGGGGTTACTAGGGTGAAAGAAGTGGTGACTAGAGTATTAAGATGGGCTCATTACAGTGATAAGAGGGGGTTACTAGAGATGAGAGAAGAGTTTACTAGGATGTAAGATGGGGTTGAGGTCGTAAGAGGTGGTTACTATGGTAGTAAGAGAAGGTTACTAGGTTGACAGAAAGGAGTATTAGGTTGGTAAGAAGTAATCAATGGGGTGTTAAGACCATAATGGGTGAGTGAGTTGAAAGACTGGATTGGATAAGATAGAAGGGAGATTCCTACGCTGTAAAAGGAGGTTATGGTTCAAATTTGGTGATAATTGGGTGAAAGGCTGAGGTCAGGCATTCCTGATTCAAGATAAGTTTGTGTGTCTGCAATGAGTGAGTGCTTACTCGCAGCGGAGACACTCTGCTGACTGAATAAGCAGGAAATGACAATCAGAAATAGCATACTGCTGAGACAGTGTGAGGTCTGCAGAGTGTTACTAAATGACAGGCGATGCAAGAAACTTCAGTCGAGTAGTACCACTGTTGCAAAAGCGTACTCCACAGTAAAACACATTTTGACACAACTCAAATGTACCGTTACTAAAACCAAAAGACGGAAAAGTCCGACGCGTTCAAGATGCTGCACCCACTTTAAACCTTAATAACTTCTTTATAGACCATCTCATGAGTCTAATTTATACTAAGCCTTAACAGAATGCCGCATGCCGTGACCCAATTTCAGGCCACTCGCTCTTTTTCCAACTAAGAGCCCCCAGATGAACTGTTAATACCGTCGCTACTTTGTGAGAGACCTGGGTATTTTTTAAAGCACGCCTCCATGGATTCTTGATTGGTCATCGGACTGTATTGGTTGTTGTTTGCGGTCCAGAGGAGCGTGCCAATCTTGCGATAGGATGGCCGTGCTGGGACCGGCTGGCGGTGTCGCTCTAGCCGTTAAATTATCATAATTATCCGACATTATTAAGAATCAGACAGCATCTGTTCTGTTGAGTTGCTGTTGTCCGTGACTAGCTGTCTGACTGATGTAAAACTGTTTACTGCTGCTCAGTCTAGCATTCAATCTGTCATTAAATCACAGCAAACCTAAACGGGAAGCAATAAAAACACACGAGCTGAGCCGCGGTTGAAGGATCTTGGTTTTTTTTTTTTGATTGCTCGCTCAGACAAATCCTTCAGATCGCCCAATCAGGAAAAGACTCCTTAGCAGAGCTGAGTTTTGGGGGTTAATAGCACTTCAAAGCGTTTAGATATCGTTCTGTTGGCGATTATGTCTTTCAAACGTGTTTTCGCCGTTCAACGGTCGCATAGTTAAGAAAACAACTAGCCCGCCTCACACCTGTTTCGCTCCGTATTCAGATCTTCACACCTTTATTCAACACACGCAGGAGTAATTTTTGGTCCTGTGAATGGGAGATGACAGGAGCTATGACTCTACCAGCTGTCTCTCTAATACACAACGACGCTGTACACACCTGGACGCACACACAGGCACAATAACACAATCAGCATCAAGGAGATTTCATTCAAAACACACGAAGAAATGGGGTACAAGCGACACACACACACACACACACACCCACAAGAGACAATGGAGGAGGCGTAATGGAGGTGAAGAGGGATGAAGAACGGCAGCACAATGACATCTTTCTCCGCCAACTCCGTGTCCACTCCACTTCCCCTCTGCCTCCGCCGTCCTCTCTGTTCCCCTCTTATCTTTATTCCCGTGTTTCTTCTCGCTTCATATTTTTTAATGGTTGGGAAGCCGACCGGGTCACAGACGTGGTCCTACTTGGTCCCTACATGACAAGAGTAGTGATATGTTTTAATGAGCCTGGGACTCAAGGCAAGAGATGAAATGTCCCATCTGGGTCTTGAACTTGAAAAAAGTAGGAGTAAGTCCACCTCACCTTCTCGCACATCCGTCACAATTCCAGAACCTCTCTTTGATCCTCTTCACTCTTGATTCTGTTGTCACTCCGTCCACGTCTGCAGATGTTGAAAAAGCTACGTTAACACATTCTTACTGTGCTTTAAATATTCAAATAGGAACGGAAATACGAAATATGATGGAGGTTTTGTTGTGTGTTGTTATGCATTTTCTCAGTCCAAACTAATACGGAATAAAGGCGATAAATGGAGAGATGATAGGGTGACAAAGGACAAATAAAGGGAACAATGTGGCAGGAATAGACAAAAGACTTTGAGAGAAACACTGTCAACTTTATGTTGCTGTTAAATATGATGTCATCCCCCCGTGATGCCAAACTCTGGTCCATTTCTTCCTGTGTAATGAAGTTGCGCCTTTGCTAAAATAAAAACCAAACTGAGTGAAGGGTGAAGTGATGTACGAGACAGGACAGGACAGGATAGGACAGGTGCTCGTTAGTATTCCTTCACACAAACAGTGAGACGGAGGTAAATAAAAGAAAGAAAAAAATGACATTAGCAGCACTGCCATTGATTAAAACACGAGCAGAGAAATAAACAAACAGACAGAACGACACTAGACGCGGCATGTGTTGAGTCACGGCGTAATGAAGAGGCATCGTGAGAACTCGGGTCTTTAGTTAGACAGATTGCCACAGCCGATCCCGTCGAAGGCCCCGGGAAGGTGTTATGCACGACTCGCTCCTCTAATAAAACATTTAACGAGGCCATCAGCTGAACCTCAGTGACCTTTACCGTGACTTCTCACCGTCTGATGAAGCTCATAAAAAATAAAGATTTAAAACAGGCAACCACGCGCACGGCACAAATTTAATGCGCCCACACGGACACACGTAGGGAATCACATTTGTACGTACGTGCATAAATGTTTATTGACACGTAGAGGACGCAGACTGTAAGTTTTACTCGGTAACACACAGGACTGTTGTGCGTTTAGCGGCTGTGGGCGATTGTTTCGGAAATTGTCGTCGCTTATTGTCAAGGACGACTATTAAAGAGGAGTAATTGTTTTAATAGAGAATGGGTCAAATGTGCAGTAATCAATATTTATGAAAGCGTATTGTTAGCAGGGTCTGACCTCAAGGTCTCCGTGCAGTCGATGCAAAGTGCTGCCAGAAAAGCTGATAAATACAGTAAAGCCAATCAATAAGTCATTTCATAATGAGGGCACAACAGCAATCAGTGCATGAGACTGTCTGACTGCATGAGTACGGATCACTACGGTGGCCCTCAAGGGCCAAATACAGTTATCTTTAGGAAGTAATAACATAAGCAAAACAGAGAAACATTAAGAAAACGCAAAAACATCAGGAATATACAAAAACATCAGGAAAATACAAAAACAACAGGAAAACGCAAAAATATTAGGAAAACACAAAAATATTAGGAAAACGCGAATATATTAGGAAAATGCGAATATATTAGGAAAACGCAAAAATATTAGGAGAACGCAAATACATTAGGAAAACGCAAAAACATCAGGAAAGTACAAAAACATCAGGAAAATACAAAAACATCAGGAAAGCGCAAAATCATTAGGAAAACGCAAAGATATTAGGAAAATGCGAATACATTAGGAAAATGCAAAAAGATTTGGAAAACGCAAAAACATCAGGAAAACGCAAAAATATGAGTAGAGTTAAAAACCATTATTTCTATGTTTTCTTCATGTTTTTGTGCTTTCTAATGTTTTTGCTCTTTGTTCCTGCTATTATGTTTGGCACCTCAGGGCCACCGTAGATTACACTTCACCTATTCCACAGAAAATGAAATTTATTGATTAACGGATAAATCCCATTGAATTTCATGTATTAATCAATGACATTGAATGTCTTCCTTTTTTTGCTTACATGTCCTCTTTTGTCATATTAGGCTACAAATAAGAGTAAACCTGGCTTGACTGTTTAGGATGTAGTTTAAGGACATTTGTGTCAGCGTGCAACACAGTCACACATTTTCCCATGAAGCACTTCTTCATCCACGTTACGCTGTCACAGACTCTCCTAGATGGTCGATGATTATCTCACTAATTACTGCTAATGATTCACTGCTCTGCTACTTTGTAACATTTTTGAGATTTTAACACAGTGTTGTAATTGCTCAAATGGATATTTTAGTCTAAGGGACATTTGGTGTTTGCAGCGTTTTTAACCTGTTCTGAAGTTACTTTGCATCGAGCAGCATTTCAAAAAAACTAAAATCAGCATTAATGTAGAGGCAATGAGAAGTAGTTCATCTGCACCTGAAGCCTCCTTTTTATGCTCTTCCTTCCTCCCTTCCTTCCTTCTTTCCTTCCTCTGTACATACATAATCAAAGGGCTGTGAATCAGGGCTTTTAAAGAACACAATTCAATGAGTCACCATGTCTACAGTAACCTTTTACCTAACACAACGTTTAACATGAAGACACACACAAAACAAACCGACGCACAACACAGCTGTTACAGACTAAAGGGCAATTTGTTGTCAACTCGGACGTTTCTGTTCACATGTCTCCAAAATCACAAAAGAAAGAAATAAAGACAGAAAGAGAATCTCAGCATGGTAGCCAAAACCGATGATTAATGTTTTCAACTCTTGGGGAACCTTTGTCATACAAAGTGGATTTGGTTTCAAATTACATTGAAATTAACACATTCCAAAAATACCAAAAATAAGAGGATGCATTCTGGGAAAATATGGATAAAACGACCTCAAGGGACAGACAGAAATATAACAGGACAAAAAATATGATGTGAATTATTTATGTGAATTCTTGAACACATTTAGACATTAAAAAAAAGAAAAAAAAGACTAACTAGTTTTGTAAATTGCGATAATAATTGAACCATTTGGCTGTACCACTCACTCTGAAGCCCATCAGATGACGCTCTGAGGCCCCGGCAGACCTTGGTTAAAGATAGTTTTAAGGGAAATTAAAAATGTCATAAAATCAAAAAGTAAAGGTTGGCATAACAATACAAAATTAAATAACCCCCGCCCCAAAAAAATACTACTACTGATGTGAAAAGTTGATCAAACGTCCTTTAAATAACCCTGACCTGTTTGTCTCACAGCGTATTCAACTACCAATTCACTTATTTTAGTTTAAGGGCTTTTAAAGAGTCAGCGTGGTTTGAAGATGTCAAAGCTTTAACCGACATAACCTGAAGAGTCTCCGGAGCGCTGACCACCTGAAACAGTGTGGGAGTTTTTTTTTTCTTTCTTGCAGCTGTACATCCATAGCATCATGTCCCTCTTTGTACACACCTATACTGCAGTATTTTTGTTTGACAGGTACAGCGGCTAAATTAAATCATTCTAACCGATCAGACTCACTGGGAGAGGAAGAACCAGGCTGCAAACACACAGATTTCCCCTGTGGTTGACGCTGAGGGAGACGGAGACACAGGTGTAGGCAAAAACAAAAAAGGGCTTTGATCTCCTAAAAAATAGCCAGGTGGCTTATGGGATACACACACATACACACACACACACACACACACATATATATATACACATATACATATATATGCTGCTTATTCGATCACAACCCGTTTAAAAATGTGCAATAAATGAATACGTTTTTTTTTCTCTCCACACAAATAAGAAATGCTCATTAAGCTGTACGTGTGTGATAAATAGGGTGATATAACCATTCATAAACATTTCAGTAAATTTGTGGCCCATTTCCAGCAGCATATAACAAGCCCACAGGGAGATTATAATAAAGACTTCCATAGGCAGCTGTTATTTCAGCATTAGGAGGGGGGGTCTCCTCCAAACCTGCAACAATGAAACTGACCGCATATTTTATTCAGGAGCATTTTGATCAACAATTCATGTATGCAGCAGCCATAAATTAATCCGAAGGAAATAAGAACGAACGGTAAAATAAAGATTTTTCGTTCGAGGTTCTCGGTTGTTTTGCATGCAAAAATCGCGTTTCATCCTCCGTCTGAGCCCCGAAACCCAAACTTCGCCGACCTCACCTGCATAATAAACGACGCGCTGTTGTGACGCGTGTGTCTCACGGTAAGTGTCATCCCTCTACGTGTGTGTTCCAGTTGCCTCCGTCCCCCCTTTTTTTGTCTCTCCGGCTCACTCCATCCAACAATTTATGCGTTTTCCACCCTCCTTTTGTCCCGCGTCCTTCCGAGTCATCCTTTCTTTTCCTCCTCCTCCCATCACGGCTTTGCTCCGTGTTGCCAGAATCCCTTTTTTTTTCTCCAGACGTACGTCATTAACTACTGAAGGATTTTGCGGCGGATGAAGTCTGGTCTGGGTCTGAATAATGTGCCGAGATGAGTAGATTAATTACCACTTCAATAACGATCCCACTGTGGACTCTTTGGAGGAAACACATTAGTTTGCATTTAGCTTCAGTTTCAGTGTGGAAGCTGAATATTACTTCACACCAGTAATATTGCTGTCAACATATTTTTGCTGTTTTGTATAACTCGTTTTTTATAATGAGCACCAATTGGCGGCCAACAGTTAATAGAGTCCACTTAAAGGCAAACACTTCAGGCTCACTGGACGCAGTTTTCATGGATCCAATCAGCTTTTTTCTTACAGTAGGAACCCTTTAATAAGTGAATATGACAGGCAGAAGAACTCCAGACCACGTCCAGAACCTACCACAGAGCACCCACGCAAATCACTGACTCTCCCCACTCCCACAGGAACACCGTTTCACCGTGGAAACAATTCAAATTTGATCTCGTATCTGTGGAAATCATCAAATATCGGCAGTATATCGGTCGTCCCCGTTCTCTTAAACGGACAGTGAGGGAGTCCAGCTCTTAGCTCTCCACGTGTCTCTCCTCTGTGAGTCACAGGGTACCGACTCGCGCCCCGGTGGGTGTGTTTTTCACCGTACGACGTGTTCCTGTGATCATCCTTTGCCACGTTTGTCATGTCGGACTCATCCTCCCCCTCCACCTCTCCAACTTCTCCCCGTTCCTCTTGGCAGTGTTTATACTCCTTGCTAGTCTTGGCAGTCTTTACAAGATTGTCACGTCGTATTACCCTTGCGGTTCCTTTGTTCCAGCCCTGTTTTTGACTCTTTGCCTTGTTCTTTCCAGTCCACCTCCTGCTCCGTGTGTCCTGACTCCTGCCTGCTTCCTGGAGTTTTTGTCGCTCCCTTGAAGTCTTGTTTACCTGGCGAATTGACTCGCACGAGTAAAAGCTGCACCGTGTCGGCGTGGTTAGCACTGTTGCCTCACAGTAAGGAGGTCGTGGGTTTGAACCCCGGGGTTGACCTCCTCACCTTTCTGTGTGGAGTTTTCATGGGGTTCCTAACTACCCGGTTTTTGTGATTGTTTTACTTTTGCCATTGTTCCTTTGAAGTCAATAAACAATCAATGTTTCAAGTCTGAGGGTCGACGAGTATCACGATTTACAATAATAGCAGAATTTTGTACTTTTGATTTTGCTTTTGCTCGATCGTCCTTGCGTCAGTCCACCGTCTCTCTCTCTCTGCGCCCTGCTTGACTTGTGATTTTGTCTTTCTGGGCCTGAATCGTCTTTTCTTTTTTTTCTCTGGGTATTAATTATATCTGCGGTTGTAAATTCCTCCTCCTCGCCGGCGGATCAGTACTCGGAGCTGCGGTCTCTCACTCAAGGCCGTTCAGCTGAGACGTATTTAAGAATGAGACCTGAACGCTGCGTTTTAATGAGAGGTCCGCAGAGAGTCGTGCTGGCTTTTTGTCTCCTGTTTGTGTTTCCCTTTAACAGTCTCCGACACACACTTAGCCCGTCTTCAGCGTCCACATTAAAACCTCTTTTAGCCCCGTAAATCCCTTTCACACGTATCCAATGCAGACTCAGATCTCCTCACCAACTTGTTTTTGTTCTCCTGTGTAATTCCTTTCATTTCCTATGAAAGAGCCGAGTTAGCGTTCCCCAACAGCACCGATGAGTCTGCCTCTTGTTCCTTTCACTCCCTTTTACAGTCAGAGAACCCATTTTTGTGCTCTGCAGATATGATTACGCTCCTATTCAGAAAGATTTAACACTGAAGTCAGGATACATTTCTCTGGTAGGGCCGTGAGAGGAATTATGGGAAATGGGAAGCTACATTTCTTTCTGGACAATAAAAGTAGATGGAAAGACAAAAGAACAATTTTGTGACAGCCAGAGTGAATCAATGGTCTGTAACGAGGACCAGCGGAGCTCCGATTGGGTTTTGTATGGAATGCAAATCACACGTAGATGAGTGAGGCCCAGGCGGCGATGCATTTTCACGCCTTTTTAATATTAAAATCTAAAACGACCGACTTCTTCTACAATCTAGTGTGAGGTATTTTCCACAATGCCCATCTGTTTATCTCCTACCAAGGCTAGGCTAACGTTACCTTCGCCTCCAACCCTCATCGCGATCGTGTTGTTAAATTAATTACAACTTTCTGCACATTCATATTATTTACGTTTCTTTTTATTCTAGATTTTCATTTTTTTTCAGTCATTTTTCATGTATTTTTGGTAGTTTCTATCATCTCCTTAGCGTCTGAGAGCCTTCGCAGCCAGCCACAGGTCTCTCTCTCCTCTCCCACACGCTCGCGCGCTGACGTACTTTACATCCGTTCCGCTCGTTGTGATGTTTCACAAAAGTCGAGATTTGAAGTTTGCCGGCGCTGTGGTGTTTGTGAGTGTGTGTGTGTGATGTTTATGTAGCTTTGTGCACGTCAGGGCTCTGCACTCTATATTGGTTTTGAGCAGGCAGGTCTGGGTCTCCTCGGGCCCCAGAGGCCCTGTTCTAAGCCCTCCGTCAGCCCCTCTTACCTCCAGGTGTTTGCTCTTTATTTAGAGAGTTTGAAATAATCCCGTCTATATGAACTCTGGGTGCGCTGAAATCTGGTCAGTTTCCAGCCTGCACGCCTTTATCTCAGAGCTCTTTTATCATCTCTCTCTCTCTCTTTGTAGTTTGTGCCATCACTTGTCTCTCCTCCTCCGTCTTTGCGTCCCTTCTCCTCTCCCTCTTTCCTCGTTTCTCCTCGAAGCAGACGAAGGAAGCGGTCCATTAAAGATTCACACATCAAAACTTGAGGAAGCCCGAGTTGTCTGGGGCGTGTTGGGCCCTTCGCTGTGCACCTCCTCTGGTATGAACAGTGTGGGCTACACAAAGTCCCCAGCATGCCTTGCTGTAAGACAGAAGTTTCCCTTTTCGAAGTCTCTCGGAGAGCAGGATATTTGAGGACACCGTGGTGTCGCGGCGGGCCCGTGAGATTCTTAGAGTAACATAAAAAGGAATAACCATCAAACAAGCACTAATTAAAGTCTGATTCTCACTCTGGTCCGTCTTTTTTCTGTCGTCCTTATTTGTCCTGACATGTACGTATCAGCAAACTTTTATGTGTGATTGAAGGTCGTGTAAAAATACACACGAAACAGATGTTAAGTTGGGAGTGTGTCGGTGTGGGTGGAGGTGTGTTTTGACCCTCAACTCTCTGAAATGTTGCACGATTTCAGAGTAAAACCAGGATCACACCCATAGTTATCTCTTGCCATTCTGCGAAGGTTATTTTGCAAATTCTCTAAATCCTTGAATGACCTTCCACCCCACCCCACCCCCGTTACTGTCGATCTGTCTCTATCTCTCTCCTTTATGCTAATATAAGGTCTTTATCTTCCTTCTTGATCTACCTTATAATCGACTGGTTCTTACTCATTTAGTAGAATTAAGTCTCTGCATCATATCCAACGATTCAACCTTTTCTAATAGTGTCATCACTTTCTATCGATGGGAAGTCTGTTGACGTAGAAGCTCGACGCTTTGCACCCACAATAAGAGGATTCAGTTTATCACTCTACGGGAAAAAACATAAAAGGTGAGCCAGAGCAACAGTATACATATATAGTCTATCTATCTATCTATCTATCTATCTATCTATCTATCTATGTATCTATCTATCTATCTGTCTGTCTGTTTGTCTGTCTGTCTGTCTATCTATCTATCTATCTATCTTCCATCCATCCATCCATCATTTTCCCCCACCACAAACTATTAGCATCTTCTTTTTCCTTTTTTTCCTTTTATCACTTTTGAATTTTGATTTGATTCACCGTTCTGTATGTGTATGTCATGTAGTACTCTAAGTGTTGGTGTGTGTGTATACATGCATATACTATATATCATATGTCTACCCGTGTACATCTTCCTATGTATATATTGTATGCATTTATATAAATATACACTTTCATTCGCATTTCTGCACGCGAAGCGCTACACAAATCCAGATTGACTGATGATGAATTTATACACACGTGTCACATTTGCATCAGCTATTGCTTACATTATCACGCCGCGGTCTAATGGCCTTAAAAAAAAAACAGCTGCAATTTTGCACGTTCACCGTCATACAATTGTACATCTCAAGAATTTATGTGTGGAAGCTGTTTGGAATAATGGAGGGGAAGCACACACACGGGCCGACACAAAGAAAACTAATGAGCAGGGAAGCAAAGCCAGTTTTTATCTTGGGAAATGGAAAGGATGAAGGATAATCCATTGTCTCAAATGGCAGGCACAACACTTTTCACCCTGAATAATATACGTGGCAGATCACAGGTGTTAAATTATGGCTGACTTTAGGTCCATTTTTTTAATGTTTTCGGATACCAAGCGTGTTTCTGTATATGGGAAAAAAAAAAGAAGCTAATTGTGCGCCCCGTGTGTACATGCACATGTGTGTGGAGCACAGTGGTGAGATAGCGGTACCACAGTATGTTTTATCACTTATCCAATTACGGCGGATCGCAAAACTAATCCACAACTCTATTAAAACAAGAGACCCTACAGCTCAGGGTTAAACAAAAGCAAATTACATTACCCTGACTCTCTCTCTCTCTCTCACACACACACACACACACACACACACATACACACACACACCTCTATGCCACTTTTCTACGCCGCTCCGTTCTGACAACCGGGCTTGTTCCTGTTCACCCTTATCTCCGTGGAGATTTTAGAGGAGCAGCCGTGCGTAGAGTGCACGTCGTTTCCTGTGAGGGTATTGATGTGTCGTCGCTGTTTAAAAATCCCAAGTTTAGTTTTGAACTTTCCACTCTGATAGGTAAAGTTGTTCTTGTGATTGATCACACTCAGGGGTGTTTTTTGGGGGAGGGGGGGGGATGGTGGAGCTAAAATGGAGAGGTCCATCCAAAAGCCTGGATTATGAGTTAAGTCTCTGAGTAAGTACTGTAAGCAGTGAAAAAAAACAAACACGCTAAAATGACAAACATCAGACAAGTTTGTGCAGGCTTAGATTTGAATATTTCTTCCTAAATTCCTCCAAAAGTTGCGGACAAATCGGTATTTCTGTGACTTTGGCATCACGTGCGGCCTTATCCTGCCGACTGTCTCTAATGAGGCACACTCGGAGACGCCGTAAGTTCTCATTTCCTGTCTCGGCTGTGTAACTTTGTGAAAAATTAGATTTGATAAAGACTCAAATACCAGAGCTGTCGACTTTGGAACAATACACGGGGACGGGTTGAAAAGGTTAAAGCAGCTTTTTGAAGCTACACAGCTATTTTTAGTTTGTACTTACGAAGGTTACAGCTGATATTTGGAGGATTGCGGTCGTTTGCTGCTGCTTTTGTGCTCGGCGGCAGATGGGAAATTGGACTTGTTATGTCTTGGTTAGTGAGTTCTGATAGTTCTGTCTTGTGACTTTGTACTCTAATGCTCGTCGTAATATTCATTGCTCAAAGTACACGAGCGGCGGGCGGTGATTTGTGCTCAGTAAAAACTAATGCCAAGTTGTAAGCAGTGTGTTTTGTCGTGTCGACCCGTGTAATGGTTACTGTGCAGATGTGTGTTGTATTTGACACTTAAACTGGATGTTATCTCCCCGCCGATTGTTGCCAGAATGTTTGATGATTATGTGAGAAAAGTTACCCGAAACATTTGAAGACAGCACAGACGAGCAACTAGAAAATTAGAAGAACTGCGGTGGAACTTTTGTTTTGTTGCTGAATAAAACAGTTTACAGGCTCAACTTTGCATTCAAAACCCCCAAAAAGCTCCATATGGTTAGTGGGCAGCTGTAGCAGGAATCCTTTCAAAACACAGGTAATTGTGCTAATAACCATAATCACAGGTTTCCAAAGATAGAGAAGGGAATCACGACGGGGGATAATTATATATTAATTTTATAATAGCATTTCTACTATTGCCGTGTTTGATTGTGTGATTGAAACACAAATGAAATCAACCTCCTGCCCCTGTTTCAACCCAGACACACGAGTCGGCGTTGTGATTCCAGCGCGCGCGGAAAGTGTGCGGAATACTGATATTGGATGAATATTAATATTGCTGCATGACATTTTGGAAAATTGGAGGAAAAAAAACAAACGTTTAATGAACCTTTATACAGCTGGTAGTTTGCATGCGTTCCTTTAGCTGTAACGTACACGCTTTGGGAATTGAACGGCGAGATCTTTCGGAATGTGAGAAAGTTGTTTCAATTTCAGCTTCGCGGTCTTTTACGTGTTCATCGCGGTAAAACACTCTTTGTCTCGGCTCACCGTAAATATCCTTGTTCTTTCTTTAATTCTCTCAGTCTCCCTACCTTCATCTCCAACGAGCGGAAATCCCGGCTCTGCCTCGATCGCCCCCCGTATCTCTCTGTCCTTCTCTTGTCCGGCCTCTCTCCCTGACGCTCGACCTCTTCTTTGCAGAAGTCGTTTGAAGTTCCGACTCTCCACTTCCCTCGTCTTGTCAAAGAGAGGAACAGTGTGTAATTTTCTCTTAATCTCTTCATCCTCTCTTTTCAAGAGGAAAGCTCTGTTACCCAAGCAGAGAGGAAGAGTAGGATAACGTCAGGAAGGTAGAGAGAGAGAGAGAGAGAGAATGAAGCTGGCCTGTGACTGCCCCCAATCACGATTCGCTTCTCTTCTTTTTTTTGCCTACTTTTTTGTCTCTTGTTCTTCCACTTCATCTTGTTTCCTTTCTTAAAAATCCTAAAATGAAAACGAATTGGAGACAGAAACTCCTGTCGTTAACGAATTACAAATGACAAAAACAGACGCAGTCAGCAAAAAATCCTCCTCTTGAAAAACACATCACATCTGCACCTCCTCCCAGTTTGACGGTGGGGATCAAATCAAGTGGCCGGAAAGCAGGAAAGAGAGCTGTGAGGCAGTGGACGTGATGGACAGTTGGCAAAGACTCTGGCCTTTCATTAATTGAGCTGCTGTGGAGCAGAGGTTAGAGGTAAATGCCATACGAGGATATGTCCTGCTATAATGAGCGGGAGAGGGTACGACACACTCACAAACACACGCGCGTACGTCCTCGGACGCACACTCGCGGAGGCACGGAGACACGGACACCAAAAACCCCATCAGCATCGTGACGGGTGATATCATGTACATATCGTTAGCCTCCAGCCGCCTTATACACATCTGAGTTTGTTGTCCTTACCTCATTAAAACGAATAAACAATAACCTCCAACCTCAGCTCGGATCATCTCTTCGTTTTTTTAGTTTTTATATATAACATATTACATAGTGCCTTCACTGACAGTCCTATAATTTTCAGGTGCAAACTTAGATCTGCGTCTTCAATTATTGCATCCACTTTGACTATTACCCTGTATGTAATAAGTATAATAGCCCTCTCCCCTTTATGAATATGCATTTGAAGCAAGATCGCGTCAATGACAGTAGGAGATGTGATAAGTGGATTTGATTACAGATTTAGATGTTAATTTTTCATGCATATTACAGGCAATCTGCTTCTAGGCTGCTGCTCCTGCCCGGGAAATTGCATGCATGTCTGCAGGTGCAGAATGTGGCGAAAACTGTGATAAAAAAGAGAGCAGGATGACAGCCAGTCACACAGAATACTGATACATATTTAACGGTTTTAAATATCTAAAATCCATCTCGGCACTTAATATTTAGCAGGAAAATAGTCGATAGAAATATCATCCAAAAACAGCACCACAGCCCTGAATCGTTGTACTTACAGCTGTCATCTTGCTATTATGCTACCATTTTATCTTGTCTTGTCCTGTACTATCCTATATAATCATATCTTAACTTGTCTTATTTTGTCTATTCTTGTCTTGTCTTGTCTTGTCACACACGATCACACATTCTCAGGGTCCTCTCTAGCTCATTTTCATCCATCCATCCATCCATCCATCCATCCATCCATCCATCATCCATCCATCTGTCCATCTATCTATCATCATCTATCATCCATCCATCTGTCCATCCGTCCATCCATCATTCATCCATCAACTATATATCGATCATCTATCATTCATCATCCATCCATCCATCCATCATCTATCATTCATCATCCATCCATCCATCCATCATCTATCATCATCCGTCCATCTATCATCTATCCATCTATCATTCATCCATCTATCATCATTTATCATCCATCCATCTATCATCATCCATCATCCATCCATCCATCATCCATTTATCTATCGTCATCCATCCATCCTTCCATCCATCCATCCATCCATCCATCCATCCATCCATCCATCCATCCTTCCATGCAGAGAGTAACCATTTCCTTCTGCCTTCAGTGTGTGTGTATTGTGGTGTTTTTTTATGTGTATGTGTGTATTTATGTTTATGGGTTATTGCCCAACATGTTACTTTAACTGCATATGGAAAATAGAATTCATGATCCTATGCCAGCTTGTGCACAGCATGCCTTGTGTGAGTGCATGTCTGCGTGTGGTCCTAACCTCCTACCATCATAGCAGATGCCAGTCCCGTGTTCCAATATCTCTCTCTCTCTCTCCCTCTCTGTCTCGGTCTCTCTCTTTCTCTCTCTCTCAACCTGTCCCACCTGTCCATTCACTCTATACTTCAGACAATGTCCTTGTCAGGGCACACCGATGACACAATATTTTATTTCCTCCTCGTTTTCTCCTTCAATTTCGCCAAAGACCTTTAAGAAGTTTTGCATGCAGACCGAAGTGGGTTGAACAGAAGGTGACGGGGTAAAATAAGTAAGTCATGAATAATATGCTTTTTTTTTCTTACAAGTACGAAAACAAATGTTGACTGTTTATTTGTAAATTTATTGTCAATAATTTATTATTGAATGAATCACACTTCACATCAACAGAAGGGTCAACATGTACCTGATCTCTAGAGGAAAGCCATGTAGTTCTCCAGCTGCTGGTCCAGTAATTCAGAGGAGTCGGGGATCAAAGGATGTACATATATACATACATCAAGCCTGGCAGATGGCCCAGTTACTTCCTGATTCAGAGGGTCTATAACATGCCGACAACTTTGACAAATGGTCCAACCACACGTTGGCTAAGGGGATATTAAGTGTTTATTTGGGGTCATAAATCTATAAAAGATACATAATTTAAAATGCAACTAATTATCTAATACGGCAGATAGAGCATGAAAAACAACCATAACACAAAGTCAGCCTGTGTGATTTGAGTAAGACGTGGGTATAATGACCCATCCTGTATGTCACACAGTGTCTCTGTGTGTGTGGGACATCCTGTTGTTAGAGTTATAATTAAACGTGGCAGCATGCAGCCATTTCTCACACATACGGTGTGTGTGTGTGTATGTGTGTGTGTGTGCCGGACACACACAGAATACACACACACGGTGATGCAACAGAAATGATGAGCCAGATTATTAATTGATTTAAGGACGAAAAAATGAACAGGATGCATAAAATAAATCACAAAAAGCCCAGTGAGTGCATCAACTTGTTAAAAATATTATTAAATAATATTACACATAAAACTAAACTTTGTACCTTACACACAAATGCAGGAGAAATGTGTGAAGTAGTGAAATTTCAGGAAGAAAACAATTCATACTATACATAATATAGTACACACACATATAGACAAACTCTTTGTAGATGAAAATACACTTCATAAAATTCTTACAGTCTTATTGATCTGTAAATGTGTGTGTGTATGTGTGTGTACACCTCATCTACTCTTCTCTGCCTTCTATCTGTCTGTGTATAAACTCAGTATTTTGTCTCCTTGTTGATGGTGTATTATATTATATTGTATATGATTTAGTCCGTCATATATTGAAGTTACATTACACTTACAGCAAAAAGTAAACCAGATATAGCTCTTACACACACAAGCGCACACTCTTAATACTGATTAGAGCAGCATTATTGTCTTAGCATCATAATTCACTGCGTGAAAAACCTGTGTAGCACCAATTGTCCTCTGACCCACAGAGAGCAAAATTGTGGTGCTACCAGACACAAAATGGCTGCTGTTAAATGGAGGTCAACCGATTTGGGGGCAGGTAGTCAAGCACAAAATGGCAACTATTAAAACGAGAACGACTGGACTGTTAGACTTCAGATGAATCTTCTTCTCCTCCGTACGCTGATAGGGGAGGGAAGTTTTACTTTAGTTCCACTGATCATTATTTTGAAGCATTAGTGGAAGATACAAATCCAATAGGACAGAATTTGAGCAGTGAGTCATCAATTTGATCAAGCCATCAGACATCATCGTCACTGATTCTTCAACCTCTATCCATCCATCCATCCATCCATCCATCCATCCATCCATCCATCCATCCATCCATCCATCCATCCATCCATCCATCCATCCATCCATCCATCCATCCATTTCGTATAATCTAGCCTTCCATTGTAGCAATTGTAGTAAATTTTTCAAAAAAACTAAATAGGTTACATAATCAATTGTGTAAATCGCTGCATTTTGTATTTCAAGGTAATACTTAACAAGAGTATTTAGAAAAATACATCACATTATAGAAGAGAAAGTCGTCTGCATACAAAGTAGTCTTATGATTTGGAAGTTAGCAAAAATTATGAAAAGATTGGCAACCAAGTCTGCTTCCCTCATGCAGCAGAAATCATTAATTAGAGTAAAAATTAATATCTGAAGATTTTTATCATGAAAAATTTCAATAAGCTCTGTGAACCTTCCAAGAATCATAATTTAAGAGTTATTTAAAACCGACTCTCACAAATTTGGCATCTATCTATCTATCTATCTATCTATCTATCTATCTATCTATCTATCTATCTATATGATACAGCAATCATCATTACTTTAGTTTGAGTTTATTTCTAAAGAGAGCAGAACAAAGTTCAGAGAAGTTTTCTGCATACATTAAATACCACGGAAACAACTTTACAATCGACAATTGCGCTGGGCTCACCCTCATGTCTTCATTTTTACGACACAAAAGCATTTGTTAAAAAAATAATGAGATGGCAAGTGCCAGTTCACTCTTGCGCACAAAACAAACCTGAAATTAGCAAACAAATGAAACAACAATGGGGAATTGTGTACAGCTTGCCTAAACCACTGAGTGACATCCTCATGCACGAGAGAGTTGGCACAAGGAAGCAGCTTCATGTAAATGGATTCTGAAAATGCGATTTTAAAGTTTCAACAGCCAAAAAGGCCTACACATAGGTCCCACAAAGGCACGCATCAAAATAGCTTTAAGCAAACGAGCTTCGCTTCCACTGAAACTGGGGACGGTTGAAAGAGACGCTTTCATGCATAACTCATCAAACTGGCACCATTCTCCTCTTATCATTATCCAGCAACCTAATCTTATGTGATGTCATTCATAATGCACAATGAACAAAGAAAAGACAGTTGGCTTTCATTTATGAATATTTATGCATTTCAGAACCCTGAACGATGCTCAAGTACGGCTTGCCAAGACCTTAATCGAAACATGAAATATACATACTTGCAATTGTAACGTCTCTGTCGTGGCTCATTTGCGGCTGAACTATTTGACATTGTGTACGTACGTGGCGTTCCAGATGCAAACTTGTTCGAATGGCCATTTGAATGAAGGGCCTTTGGGTGTGTGCTGTTTTCTGTAGTCTAATGTATGTGTGTGGAGATGTTCCGAGCTGTTTTGTAATTAAAGCTGAATCCAAGTCTAATTTCCCTTACCTTGCATTTCTGGAGGTTAATTGCGAGAGCCACGTAGCCTCTAGCTAGCTCTCCTCCATTTGACTACTTTCCTGTGCAAACTACAGAGAAGATTGTTGGTGGTAAATGAGAGGATGTGAAGTTGCTATCACACTATTAGCCTCACTCTGCGTGAGGAGAACCGGAGCCACTTGTGAATATGAATATGTGTAAAAGGAATGCTAATTTACCCTCCAAAAATTCCAACACTTTGCTTTGACGAGGAGACGGCTGCACCTGTCTACGGCTGCGATGTGACTGCCATGCTAAAGTAGCAAAGTCAGCTAAATTCCTACCTGGGCTAAATGAAAGATTAAGTTAAACTGCCAAAATACTTTGTCTTTTGGAAGGGATTGTGTGTGTGCAGCTTTGTCCACTTGTGTGATTTACATGCTCGAATGTGACCATTGTGACCAAACTGCAGAATTATGGAGTTTTGGGGCAAATTTAGTTCCTTGTTTTATGTGGCCTAATGTTTGATGTATGTTTGGTTATCAGCCTTAGTTGCAGCAGTAAATGGCAAATTTCGATCTAAGAAATGGTGCAGATGGGCGCTCTGTTGGCTCACTGGTTTACAGCACGTAACGCAGCCTGGGTTCGATTCCAGCTTGACCCCTTTGCTGCAGGTGTTGCCCTCTTCTCTGACCTTCCTGTCTGTCTCTCTCTGTAAGTTCTGCCAAAAAAATCCAAATAGAAACAGTTTCAGATCATTTTTACGTAGGAGTTTATGGAAACTAAAACCGAGCTAAAGTGAGAATGAATGTTGGCGCCTAAAATTCATCAGAGTGCCCAAAAACACAACAACAATGGCTTGCTCATGCTGCTCCCAGTCTGCGGACGTTTGCTTGTTAATACATTAGTCACGACCGTATGCTAAATGCTAACTCGCATCTCAGGGCCGTGTGTCTCGTTGTGCTCAACTTACTTTGTAACTTTACTGGAAAGTACAGGATTTCACCCACGCGTAGTGTATGTGATTTATTTATATTATAAACGTTTATTGGTTTGCCCCCTTTCTTGACTCCAGATCAGCAAATCTCTGTGTGCGCCGCGTGGGTCTGTGCGCGTGTGTGCGCGCGTGTGTGCGCGCGTGCACGTTGGGTGCCCGCAGGCAGTTGAAGCTGCATAACTGACAGACAGCCGCTAACCTTCTCGCCACGCGGCCCTGTGATTGACATCTCCATGGTGAGAGAGTGGGCGGCGGGAGGACCAGATATTACTGTGGAGGTCAGGGTTGAGCAGAGTGAGCAATCACTTCAATCCCTGTTTGTGTGTGTATGTGTGTATGTGTGTGTGTGTGTGTGTGTGCACAGGCAGAATTTGTGCGCCTGTATCTACCTTCCCATTGCAATTTCCCCCTTGTGATGATATCAATTTAGCCGACAGATAGCACTCACCATTGAACTTTGGAATTATCGTTTGATACAGAGACATTTTCCCACCCTGTAATAGAAAAAAAAAAAAAAAGAAGATGAACAGGCAGACGGATACATAGACAGAACGATAAAGACTCACCGCACGATGTATTGAATTCGGACAAGATTGTTAGTCTCGTTTTTCATGCGACCGCTAATTGCGCAGCGAAGTCATTAGCAGAGAAAATGAAGTGAAACTGGCGAAGATGGGAATGTCCTTTTATTTCTCTGAGGGCTGACTTGTTTGTTTTGTTGCTGTAATTAAATGTTGTAAATTGTATAGCGAGAGAGGAGAGCAACAGAAAGAGAGAGAGAGAGAGAGAGAGAGAGGGAGGGAGGAAGGGAGGGAGGCAGAGCAACGTCGGATTTTGAAGAGTGATGAGCGACTCATTTAATTACTGCGTACCTCCCACCAGGGGATACCTTTCTCTCTCTCTCCTGTCCCTCTGTTCCCTCCGAGGAATTTAACCTCTAAGTGTTTTATGATCCAGATCTAAAGACTAACCTCAGCCACAGAGGCCCCCTTTTTTACATGCCCCCCCCCTCCTTCTTTCAATATCTCTCGAGGGTCTTCTTGTAGATAAGAGCATGAGAGAAGAGGTCCTTTGCCAAATTCAGACTAATCTATGCATCTACTTTATGAGGAAAAAACCTTGTGGTCCCGTTGTATGAGTACATTTCAGAGGCGTTCCGATTAGGTTGAAAGTGCTCTTTGAAATGAGATGGGACAGAACCACAGGCAATTTCAGGACCAGCAAAGTGCTGTCTCAGGCAGGAATTCTGCACAACCGAAAGCGTAAGCAGTACTGGAGGATTTTGGTCAAACGGGCTGAGGTTGACAGAGTGGCTCAGATCAGACAGAACAACTCATCTTATTTGTGCAAAGAGTGACAATTTTCACTGGTGATTGAAATAAAGAAGCAAATAAAGAAGCACTGTAATGAGTACAAAGTTAAGAAATGAGCATTATGTAAGATAAGACATAGAAATAGACAGCCGCTGTCTCTTATTAGTCTTTTTTTACTCCGTTCTAGCGTCATCAATCCAACGGTGTTCCAGTCAGACAGATATGCTGCTGTTAAACCTTAAGGGGACTCCTTTGTCCCAGCGGACATTTTTGCTAAATGCAACAGGGCATGCCCTCGGAATAGTGTGCAGACAAAGGGAAAAGGAGGGAAAGGCCTCGCTGGAAAACAGGTTGAACATTCAGCATTGCCGTAATTACCCTTTAATGCTTTTACCTGTCTCCTCTAATTGGACTTTGATATGAGCCCACCTTGGTATTTTCCCATGGACTCTGATTAGCACAAGTCAGACCTGTCATCAATCTGCGTGTGTGTGCTGTAAAGGAGCTGGAGATGGGTATATTGTCTGGTGGTTTGAACAAACCTCTTTGCTGTCAGCTCATTTGTCTTTATCCTGCACAATCAGAATGGCCCCGTAAGGAGAGAGTCATTACCGCCTAGTTATTGTCAATATCACGTCCACGCTCCAACAGACACACGCACACACACACAGTAGGAATCGTTGTAACAATGCACACAGTAAAAATATGCAGTCGATGTAAAATGTTAAAGTATTGGTGACAAAAATGTAAGATTTGTAAGATTGTAGATTTAATTTTCTGGTTATTTGGTTGAAAACCTTTTAACTCCGCAAATATAGCCTGTACAAAAGTCACGAAAAAGTGTATATTTTCATATCTATCTATAAAAAGAATTAAAACCCCAAAAAACACTATAGGAGTTAAACTCTGTCCTTTTCTGTTAAATACCGCTTCATTTTAGATGGCTAGTTTCCCCAGAATGCACTTTTTCTGGTCGTCCTTACACTTCCAGTTCAATACAGCTAAAGTAGAGAAGTAGAAAAAGAAAGCCACTAATGGCAGAAAGAACTGTGTGAATGGTGTAAAGAAAATGAGACCCAATAGAAGAATGCAGAGAGAAATAAAGAAATAAAACACAATATAAAACGTGATATACTTTTTCCTGATACGTGGACTTGCAGCTATCATATAAATGTGGTGCAGTTAAAAATACAATATTTCTGTCTGAAATGCAAACGTGCAAAATCTCCAGAAATGGAAATGACTCAAGTATGGATTTATCTAAAGTACCGGTAATTAAAAGCTGTACTTAAACGTGGAGTGTAAGATGTGTGCCTTTGAACACAAATATTCTGACAGACAGACAGACAGACACACTCAAAGAAATCAAGACTGGCAGACAAAGGTGTGCATACGTCCTCGCTCGCCTTCAGTCATTTAAAAAGCTCATTACGAACAAAATGCATGCAGTCCAAATGTACCGCCACCCAAGTCTAATTTATTTCCAGCAGGAGACAGACAGTCAGCATGATAAACCTGATTCATAATTTATCAGGACTAATAGCCACCTGCCTGTGCCACTATCTGTTATCTGCCAGAAATGATGGGCTTAGAAAATGCTGTGCTTTTACCGAGCGTACACGCAGAACGACAGGCTGGAAAAGGGACGGTTTGAAAATCTCACAGTCTCAGATTTATTTCGATTTTTTTCCAAACTGCGCTGCCAGAGTGACTGTGGGTCTGTAGGCTGATTTTGGGTGCATTGTAACTGTTGGACCAGTATTTGCACGGGGTACCGGTCAGAGTCCGGTCTGACAGATGCACTACAATACGTTCAGCAACGCGCAACAAATGAGCATTTTTTTTCCATTTTGTGTTGTTTTCATTCACCCATAAACCACATCAAAGTGAATTCTTTCCACGCCGCAATTGTGTAATACATATTTCAGTCCAATCCTGTGCAAATTTCCACAACAAATTTCTCTCCGGGCTTCACCTTGGACCCCAAAACAACCGATCTGAAACCAGGAGCTGTAAACAAAGGAGCAGAGTCTTGACCACAGTTCAAAACAGGAATACATACAACATTCACAGGGAGAGGTCACAGAACGTGGTCTGACAGGGGGGTTGTTGGTCCCTTGTGGCCTGGACCGACACCGCTAGACACGGAGATCGAACAGGGTAGAATCCACAACCCAGCCTGCAGATGGACTGTATAACGAACACCATTTGTACAGCACGTGTCACCGTGTGTTGCATATGGAATGGTAGAATAATCTGGCCTTGTGTCCGGGTTTTCCCCGTACAGCCAACAGGAAGATTTTCCCATTTTTTCCTGCTTCCTTTGTCAAATCTGTGGAACTCAAAATTTAATAAAATATTTTTTTTTTTTAAATGTGACACATGATCACGACTCGACTCGCCCACGGCGAACATCGGAAACAACGCAAACCGTTTCCGTCCCTCGCTTCTTCTACGTAACGAATTCACGACGCTACCGCCAACGCGCGGCGCCTGATCTTTGCTTTTATTAAGGTGCCTATCATTAGAGTGCCGGTCTGTGGTGTTCAGAGTAGCGTTAAATTACATATACCCACACACACATCGAAACTGATGATCTCAGATTAAGCTGGTTTCCTGAGCTCGCCCATTTCTTAATTGGTCAGTGTTCAGTGACTTGATTTTACCTACATCAGCGAGACCTATCAATTCCTCCTCCACTTTCCCTTTGGCCTCCCACTCCTGCATTTCCCTCTGTTCTACTTAAGCAATCTTTGAAAAAGGTGGATCAATGCGGCCTAAAGAACGAGTCGGGTAATAATGAGCAAAGATAATTCTGCTGTCATCGATTGTTATTTGAGACGCAGAATGGCAGCATTATCGAGCAACTGGAAGTTAATCATCAGGTGCTCAGTGTTAACTTTTTTAATTCACAGCACCGAGCGCGTAACCTCGCTGTCACGTTTGTCTCTCCGTCCATCCGTCTCTCGCCCGTCCCCGCTTATCTCGTGCAGGATCAAGGGAGGCTGGAATCATTGGGTAGGAGGCAGACGACACCGAAGTCGGATAAATGTGGAAACCTTTTACTGTCTAAATGTGATTCGTCCACGTGAGCGTTTTTGGAACAGGGATGAGTTTATTTTAGGCGCTGGTTTGTCCGGTTTGAATCCAAAATCTCTGTTCCTTGTATTGTTTGTCGCACAGGGGTCTTCAGGCTAAACTGCACAAAAAGCAATTATAGATTTGTAGAACGTCTCTTCTGTTTTTTTCCAACTCAACTATAACGAGATGAGCATTCGTACCGCACTGCCACCTCGCTGTTTGTTGTGGTCATATCCAGGATCACATGACAGTCAGTACGTTAACATTTTCTAATCCCTCTTTTTTCTCGTCTATGATACTTAAGGACCAAATGTGCCCTTTAATTGAGGACGAATGGGATAAACAGAGAGAAAAAAAGACGCAATCTCTGATTTTTCCGGCTTATTGTGGACGGTCATGGACATGTCTCCCAGGTCTAACTCAAAAAAAACACACATACTCATTCATACTCACATAACATCTACAGAAAATAGCTTCTACTTCACCACAACTGTACATGTTTGAAATGTGGGAGGAAGCCGGAGTAAGTGGAAGAAGCGCAGGCAGAGCGTAGGATATGTTAATGTTAGGGCCCTTTAATGGCCGACTTCTACTCTGTTCAGCACTGAACCCAGAGAGGGCTGTTTTATCGTTGCAAAAACACTTAACCCAAACTATTAAACCTTTGAGCATTTCAAATTATAAGCATCTCCGTAATACCTGATGTCCTCATAATTTCCAACGCTCTTACAGTACGTATCTGCAAAATTCAACTTTATGAGAGACTCCATGTGTCTGATGAGGACAGAGAGGGACCTGAGCTTTCAAGTCTTAATCAAAACTTAATCCCGAATCTGTTCCTGCCTGACTGGCTCACATCAACGCACACGTGTTTTTTCACTGTCCGTCATATCATCATATTACGAGTGGAGCCCGTGGGCATATTGTTCGTAGCAGAAATTCTGTAGCGGTTGTTGTAAAATTGATTTTGCACTTTGCACTTCATTAACTGAAGTGATGCTAACAAAACTTATTGATTAAACAGAGAGGAAAAAAAAAGGAAGAAATACAATTGTGTCCCTGTGGTACTTTTGAGCGTAAACTTTCTTGGTTTATTAAAAAAATGGACATACATTGCTCAGTGCCTTGGATCATAATGGTGTTGATATTGGAGTTCAGTGAAGCAGCTGCCTCGCTCAAATTTTAACGTAGCCAAAGGGGTAATCTCTCCCGACAGACAGACAGTCGCACTGGTCCAAAGAATAGATTAAGTTTCTTCTGAAAAAGCAAACCTCCAAACCACAGAAGCACTGCGAGTTGAGGAAACTTGTGTAAGTTGGCATTGAATAAACCCTCTATTAAGTGTTCATTTTCACTACTGGACCCCAGTCCCCAAAATGGCAAAGTCAAGTGGAAAAGTAATTTAATTTTGTTATGGTATATCATATTTATCAAAAGGGAAAGTAATTAAATGAAGTCCTGGGACGAACTTTTCCACAATCATTTCTGAGTCCGTTCCAATTTACTTTGACTGTGAAGTTAGTGCAGCGTTCATTCCCTTATGAAGACCAAGGGAGTGTCAGCGTGAATACGTGAATATGTTTCCATTGTCAGGTGGTTAGCTGAAAAAATAACAAACAATTATCGTCATGCATCGATTTGTCAAATACTTTAAAGACTCCCCGTCCCTCCAAGAACACTGTATAACTGTATGTGTGTACAATCTCTACAAGACCTAAAACTAAACTAATAAAAATAATAAAACAAAATAAATAATAATAATAATAATAATAATAAATATAATAAATATAATAAATATAATAAATATAATAAATATAATAAATAAAATAAAATAAAATAAAATAAAATGAAAAATATAACCTCGTGACTTTGATGAACTGATGCTTCTGTCGTCTGACTCTGGTTAATCCTTGTTTTAATCCGGAGTCAGACACGTGGTCCTTTCTTCTGTCCACCGATCTCCGTCATGTCTTTGAGCTCAAAAACACATAATGTGAGCAATACGCTGAGTTGCACGTACGGCGCCATCTTATGTACACACGCGTTAAGATTTCGCTGTGCTTGTGTGCACAAGCAAATAAGCTCATTTAGGAGCGCCGCTCGTGTTCCCTCTCTCTCTCCAGGCACAAACGCCAACAACAATTTGCGATGTGTCAGTTGCCGGCAATGATTTTTGCCTGCTCTCCCGGGAAACTTTGCCAACCCCAGCGTGGGTATGTTGGCGTCGGGACTTGGCCGATCAACAGAGTAGAAGTAGGGATAAGAGGTGGAGGAGGCAGGAAGGCAAACGTGTGAAAATGATTCAGGCTCTGTATGAGCTATTTGTGTTTGCATGCGTGCATATTGTCTATTGTTTCAGTGTGTGCGAGCAGATTGTGTACATGTTGTGTTTGTCAGCGTTCGAGTGTAAACGCCTGTGCTCAGTGGCAGAACTGCTGCATGGAGATGAATGGGTGATTGATGCATAATAATGCAATCAGAGGTTGTCAATCTTCCCTCTGCCAGGTGACTGTTCCATCATAGTGTGTGGTTGTTAATTCTGACTCCCTGACAGGCTTTATTGCGTATTGCTTCTGTTTTGGCTGCATACTAATGATATTTAGAATATGAATGGAGGTTTAGGTTACCCATTCTTATTGTCAACAACACGTCAAACCTGCAGGCTTTCAGAATGAAGAATTAAAGGAGAAAAACTTGCACAAACAGCAACACACACACACACACACACACACACAAGCTCAAGCTACGAGCATTTGTGCGCACACACACACAAACAGAGGCTAATTGACGCTTGGGCTTTGGACACCTGTTCATTATTTCTCTCAGTAGGGAACTTCGCTCCATGCCACTTGCCATCTTGTTACGCCCACGTACAGGCCGCACTTCACGGGTGTTTATATTGCAGTATGCCATTGTGCACATGCGTGTGTTTCGTGAGGTTATTTTAGTCATCTATAATTAATCCGGTTTTCCTTCAAAATTAGTCAACGAAAGTGAAAGTTTAGTTCAGTTTTTGTCTCATTCTTTCAATTAAAAATCATTTTAATTGACCATTTGTTCTGCTGTCACTGTGGTTCAAATTTAGCCATCAAGAACTGATCTTAGTCATTTCACTCACTTATGTGCACGTTCAGTCAGGTATGTGGACACTTGTTCTTTCTTTTTTAGCAATCTCTTTTATGTCAGAAATGGTTACAAATAACCATTTAGCGACTGGTATTGATGGTATTCATAATTAGCTGGTTACCTTGTTGTGTTGCCGTGAGGCATTCCGTCAGCTAACACTCCTAATCCCTGTTAAAGTGTTTTGAATGAGCGCGTGGCAAACACACAAAAAGCATTAATCGCAGCCATCTTAAAATTACAGACAATGCTGCGAACGCTGGCTAGCATGCTAGGAAGGAGCTACGATGGAATTTTGTTCCTAGTTAGATTCCTGGTTAGATCAATAAAAAGTAACATTTTTTAGTTTTAACAGCCCACTTTGACATGGTCGTTCTTAAAATAACAATTCATAAAAACATACCGACTTTATTTGTGTTATTTTTCAATTTTGTGGTTATTTGTACTTACATAGTTTCCGTTCATGATACTTGAAAATTAATTGTCATATTTTTATTTTCAAGCACGAGTATATTTTTGTGAGACTGCTTGTAAACAAAAACATTTTCTGTCATTTCTTTCCTTGATTAGGTGTGTAAGTGCGTGTTTGTGGGCATGTTTACTCAATATTCCAAGGACTAGAAATCGTGCAAACATAAACTATGCACTGCCCAATATAATGTGTTGTCATTATGTATTACAGATGGATCACATGTAACGTTCATGTGCTTTATAGTTCACAAAGCTCCGGCCTGTGCATTTGTGTGTTTTGTCTGAAGTTATTTTGAAAAGGCCAAAAATAACAGCACACATATCTTGTTTTGTTTGATGCATATTTCCCAGCATGCCCAGCACTGGACACACAGAGTAAAAAGCGTATTATTTCTGTTTGCTGCTAATTAAAGCAGGACTGTGGGGTTTATGTTACGTGAGTCACGCAGCAGCATATCGCACAGTAAACATCACCCACAGCGTTCTGGCCGTTGACCAAAGTTTCCCGTACCACATCGGCATACTTCATTTAAAGTTGAAGGTTTACGCTTGACTCTAAATGGTCGATTGTCCTCAGGACAGTCAAATCATCCTCCTGTATCTTCATCCAGGCTAACATCAGTTTATCAGGGCAACAGCTGCGGACGTCAGTCACTCCTTGAAAGCCTTCAAAACAGATGTTTTATTGATGTGGAATGACCAGAGCTGACATATGGCGACAGCCCCGCGTGAAAGAATCAAATGCAGATTGACGTGCTGTACATACGTGTCACTCTCACTGTATGAAATATGGTGACAGACAGAGCAGACAGACGCAAACAGCAGTAGAAACGCAAAGATAAGGGACAAAAATCTACCATTTCTGCTTCCATCTCCACCTACTCTGCTCAGAAATAAAGATTCCAATACTTCAGCAGCTGCAGAGGGTTGTGTTCTGGGATATTGGGTTACATTTAGCATTGGAGGTAGTGTAATTAAAGCTTTCTTTCGAGGAGTAAGAGCATTTATCATGGATTCAGCCAATAAATGAAATATATCTGAAGGTTGAGAATATGAAATACTGGGCAATAAGAGGAATTGATTAATATATACCATCAAAGTGTGTGTGAGTCTGTGTGTGTGTGTGTGTGTTTTCTTCACCTTGAAGCAGCAGCGAACAAATCAGATATTTGATCTGGGTTTAGAGGGAAGATTTAATCCCCGGAATGGTGAAAAGGTTTTCTCCCAAGTTGCATTTATGCAATTTTGCCTTCTAGTGCAATTCTATAGAAATGTATCACTGCAATTTCAACA